>VXAX01000868.1:6691-20521 GCA_013399835.1 Leptocoma aspasia
GGGGGAGGGCCGCGGGGGTGACACGGGAGCGGCCGCTCCGGGTGAGGGCAGTGGGGGCAGCGGGGGGGCTCCGCCTTTGGGGGGCTCTCCCTGCAGGTAGCGGGACCGGCTCTAGGGGCTCCCCTTCTCCGTGTGTGAAGATGGGGACTGGAAGTTGTGCCCGGAGCAGGGTGTGCAGCGTGCGGGGAGCTCCTGAGGTGGCGCTCGGGGGAATCAGAGCTCCGAGCTGAGGTGGCGCTGGACCTTCAGGATGTGGGATCCCTTGCAGTGAAGCTGTCCCGGTCTGTCCTGCTCAGCTCCGCAGGAGCACGTTCCAAGTGCGGGTGCGAGGGATGTGTTAGCTTGACAGAGGGTAGAAGTAAGCCTTGGACAGCAGCACAAGCAGACCAAAGTAAAGCCACCCCATACAGATCACTCTGCTAGTGGGAAAGCCCAAATGAGCAAATTTCTTGATCATGCACAGAAAGAGCTCCTTATATAACACCAAATGAAATTCTGGAAAATGAATCGTTCCTGAGTGCTAATTATTTAAGTAATTTTTTTTCCTAATATATTTCCCATCAGATAGCCACTCATGGAGAAGGGAAACTGCCAGGGATGAGAAGATCACTGTTGAAGCAGGGCACACTGCAAACATGACGTGCTCTTTCAGGCTTGAAGCTGGATAAAACTCCCTGTCTCAGCAGGTGGAAAGTGAAAGCCAGGCCTGGAGCAATTCTGGTGGTTTCTGTGGTTGATCCCCAGGTGGTGCTCCCCACTCCTCAGAGACTCATGGCACTTGTGGGCTTTGCTCTCTTTTTTGGTGATCTCAGTACCACATTTTACACTGAAGTGTGGCCCAAGAGCCCTGGGGCAGCTCAGAATCCTGCTCCACGTTCACTGCTGGCATTTCTTGTCTGGTTTGGTTTTACTTGATGCCATGTGTTCAAATGTCATTCCTTACTCCTGCTCTTGCTGAGGACACCCAGTGGGTTGGGGCTGGGCCCTGCTTGGAGCAGAGAAGGATGGGATTGCAAGGAGCTTCCTTCCAAACTGGGAAAACACAAAGACCCTGATGAGACAGGCACTGAGACTGTGCCCAGTGCCTGGCAGTCTGCCTTTGTCACAGCTCCAGGGGCACAGTCTGCTCCTGCAGCCCCTCCCTCTCTGCCTATCCCCTGCCCCTGGGATCTGTATTTCCTGAAAATAAATGGAATTTCACCCTTCAAAAGTTTGCTTCAAAGTGACAGAGGAAAAGTTTCATAAAAATGCCAAGATCACATTTTCCTTGCCTTCTAAAATAATATGACAGATCCAATATCTGCATCATTAACTGTGAGTGTGAGCTTGTTTTCTTTTTAGGGCCTTTCTGATTTACTTGGGGCTCTTTTTCTTGTGCTGCACAAGCACATGGCTGCAGCAACTCCTGAGAGCCTGTGGGCAGCAGCTCTCTGGGACCAGTAGTTATTTATTGTCTTGGCTAAAGATGCCCTCTCACTGCAGAAGTAGCTGTGTGAATGCTCCTCTCTTGGCAAAAACATTGTATTTTGACAAAAACCTCAGTGTTTTGCAGAAAAATCACTTTGCAAAGGACATTTATCATTCTGTTTTGAACTGGAGCAATCCTCAGGCTGAGCAGAGACAAGCAGGATTTCTCCCAACAACCCCTCTGTCCTCACCTGCCATTGGCAGTCCAAGATAAGGCTGCAAAGACTTTGCTGCAAAGTGTCACTAAAATCTCCCAGGAAGTGATTTAGCAGCAATAAATTTTAAAAAAAGGCGAATTTTGATGGAGATAGCATTTCATGCCGCAGATCACTTTGGTTTGTAGGTAAAAGCTGGTGGAACAGAGTGTGTGATCACTTGGTGTTAGAAAAAACCTCAAAAGTGCCAAATTATCTGCAAGAACTGAGGTATCAAAGACAGTTACTGATGGGGTAATTTGGGTTATTTAAATCTGCTCTGGGAAAATCTGGATTAGGAAGAGGCATAATTAAAATATGCAAAGCCAGAGGGGAATAGAGAATATATATTAAGTCACTTTAAATTAGTAATTCATGAGAGGGTGGAAGGGAGAGAAATGGATGAAATTAAGCTCTGAAAGGGCCCTGATATTCCATTGTTGCAGAGAGAAAAGCTATTCAGAGCCTGAGCACATCTTCTGTGCACACAGAAATTGGAGAGAAGGATTGAAGAGCTGTCTGTCCACTGCAGGAGCCTATCCTGCAGGGTTCCCTCACATCCAAGGAAATATGTCTTTGCAGGGGTATCAGAAGTTTTCCAAGCTCTGTTTTCTGTACATTGACATCAGAGCCACAGGAGACCAGGAGAATCCTTAGCACCTCAGTGCTAAGGCGGATTGTGAGAGGCGGAGTCTTTCCCTCACAGTGTTCCCTGGTGTGCTGATAATCCATCAGGGTGGGGTTTACTCTCTAATCAGACTGCAGAGATCATTTCAGCAAGATATTTTTGATACTGGGCATCAAAAGTCCAGTGCAAAGCTGCTGAAGGCACTGTTTTGTCTACCAATAGAGAAGAGTTTTGTTATGGAATCAAAGAATCACCAGAAAAATGAGTTAAGCATTAAATTTCTTCCATTACTCCATGGAAGGAAGCACAGAGTTGATTTCCAGATGAGTTTCATGCAGAAATAGGAGCTTTGCATCAGGAGGAATGTGGTTATTCTCAGTGCTTTGGAAGAGAGAACAGAGATAACTCAGTCTGGGAAACTTAGAGAAAAGAATTCAAACTATTATTATCTCTTGCACCTGGTGTGCAGGATGTTTACAAGAAGGAGTTGTTCCCTGTTTAATCAAGGAGTCTCCTAAAGACCAATCAGGTCTTAGGTGCACTATCTTCTCTATAAGAGTGTGATATTCTATTAATAAATAAGCCTTTATGCCTCCTGAATCATGGAGTCTGGGTCTCCTCTCTTGCTGTTCCTAAACTCAACTACAACAGGAGGAAGGCTGACATCTCACTGCCATAAAGGGATGTCAGGCTCCAGAATGAGCAAAATTGAAGGTCCAGCTGGTCAAGCAGCAGCCTGGAACCATTCCATGAGTGTGACCCTACAGCTGCTGCCGCTGTGATGTCAAGGGCCCATCGGGGTGGCAGGGAGAGGTTGGCAGGTCCCCGCAGTGCCAACAGGACGCTGCCATTCCTGCAGTCCAGAACTCCTCAATGCCCTCCTTCTGCTGGCATTCCAGGAGGATCCTTCTCCTCCAGGAGTTCTCAGTGGGCTGCCTGCAAACCAGCAAGGGTTTTATCTGACTTCTGGGTTCTGCTGCTCTGCAAGTTCTAGCACAGCTCTGCAAAAATGATCCGGCAAATCCGTGCTGCAACGTGTGATTTTCTGTCTGCCACATCTGCAGTGTATTTTTATCCGGATAAACCCTGGCTGGTGACAGCTCATCTGGGGAGTAAGTAGTGCTTTTCCCTAGGTGCAGCATATCTGCCTTTGGGGTCTCAGTGTTCTTTATGCTCTTCCTTAGGAACTGAGCTGATTTTGGAACAAAAATGCCAGTGAGATGGCACTGGTTTGGTAGAGCTCCTGTCAACAGCTTCTGCTAAAAAGGGTGTCTCAGTGTGGACAGCATTTGGAATGTGGGGAACCCTGTGGGGGTTCCATTCACTGCACGCAACAGTCTGGGAAGCCTGTAATTTCCTCACTTTGCTGCTTCAGCCAACTTCCAAAATGCAGACTGGAAGTGGTTTTCAGAAGTGCTTCTAAAAAGTGTGCAGTTCTCTTCAGAACTGAGGGAAAACCTTTTTTTCCCCCCATAATTAAAGGATTTGACTAACAACATGTGTTAAAGTAGTGATGACCCTAATGAGGAAATGTAACTTCCCAACAGTGTGTGCTCCTGAATCCAGGAGCTGTTCTGTGCAGTGTCAGAATATAATTCACATGGCTAAGGAGATTTTGGGAAAGTTTTTCTGGGGAAACATATTCAGCAAGCTAAAGAGAACCAACATATGCAATTTACTAATAGGAAAAAAAAAAAGGAAAACTTCTTTAGCTCTTGGGCAGAGCAGAATCATTGACTATTAAAGAACAATTTACATTTTCTTGACTGAGTTTCTATTTATTTGTTGGTGAAACAGCACAAAAAATAGACAGAAAAATGTAGAAAAAAATGAATCTGGTATTTTGTCGTGTTCTGTTGCTTACTGTGGAAAAGAACTGTTGTTCTTAGAGGGATGTTGTGAAAAAAAATGCTCTCTTCTTTGGGCTGACTTGTTCCATGGGGGATTTCCCACAAGAGGCAGTTTTCTAACAGCATCTGGTTCATCTTCTCTTGCCCACTGCAGATCTGGTCACCCAGTTATCCAGCGGTGGATACAGGGCAGCCCATCCTTTGGTGAGTGGGAAAGGAACCTTTGACATTCCTAGAGGTTATTCCCAGTGGAGCAAGCTGTGAGTGAGCTTTGCCTGCTCCAACAGCATGCCAGCCTAAAAAAATGTCCATGTCTGGTTATGCAGCAGCAGCAAAAGGATCCCTGGCTGTTTCCTGAGTTTCTGTTCAAAGCTTTTAAACAGTTGAAAGTCTGGTTTTGCAGGGAGAAGATTGTGGGTTTAGCCATGGTAAAATATTTAATTCACAGCAATTTTCAATATTGTATAATTGCCCCATTTTAATTTACTTTTAACAACTTAGAATTCCCTTTCTATCAAGTTTCATAGTTTATCTTTAGTATAGCTGGATATAACTGAACATAATAAACTGAACATAAATAAGCTGATAGCTGAACATAAAAAAGGTTATAATTGGTACTGTAACTCACTGGAAACATTGAAAGGAAGTTTTCAATAACAATCCACGCTAATAAATGTTGGGTTGCAATAACAGTCCTAGAGAGAGGAATGACATCCACGTTAATATTGGCCAAATTTATTAGGGTTAACATTTTAAATACAGCACCAGTGAGTTGTGAAGGTGTAGAATGGTGCCTTTGATTTGCTTCAGTTCTCTAAGTGGCCTTTGTTTTAGCTTTAAAGCAGTTGGGAAACACAGCAAATTTGGGGCAATGTGATGTAATGCTCTGCCCCTGCAGAGCAGCAGCTGGGGCTGTTTCAACCCCCCAGAATTTATAGATATTTAAATTGTACTGTGATAGGTGCAACAGGGAGCTGAGGCTCCACATGCATGTCTGGATCAGTTTCTGATGTCAAAGCAGCTGAATGTTGTGTGTAACTATCAAACCTCCCAAGTGGCAGAAGGGAGACTGACTCCTGTTACCGACTGTCCCCAGGCCACATCACTGCCTCAGCTGGCTCCTCCCCATCCTGGAGAAGAGGATAATGAGAAAGAGGTGGGCAAGGAACCTGCAGCTGTTGCCTCAGCAGAATCAGTAAGTGCCAGCTTTGGTGACCAATGGTGCAATTCAGAGCTGAAAGTTTCTGGTCAGACAGCAGCTGCCATTCACAGCTGGAGGTGCTGATGGCTGGAGTCCTGCCATGACATTGTGCTTCACCCCAGCCACTGGCACCTGGAAAATTGGTTTTGAACTTCCCTTGTAGTCATCAGTTTCCCTTGCAGGATACAGGAGAAATTGTCTCCTGGATGTACCTGCCCCTCTGCACAGATTATTTGAGAAAATCCGTGAAAATTGAACATGAAACTGGCCATGAACTTGTGTAAAACCAGCCTTTTGTGTTTGTTCATTCAGTTTGTAATGTGGACAGCAAAGAATAGTTTAAGAGCACTGGATGTGGCTGGCAGGCCTCTTCCTGAGGGTGTGCATTTGGCATATGAGCTCAGGGGATCCCTGCAAGCTCCCTTCCTGACATAAACTAAATTCTGATCACAGATCCACACAAGCTCTCTGCTGGGAGCTGAAGATGCAGAAGATGACACACTTCTCCTGCATGGCACCTTCAGCAGGAGTGCCAGCGCTCTGGACGAGCCCAGGGCCCGGCCACAGAAGAAATCCCAGCTGACAGAGGAAGTGCTGGAGCGACTGAGTACGTGTGCTGTGCCTCTTGTCTGGTGTGTGTGTCCCAACTTCAGCTGTACCAAAGGGACAGAGGAAGCAAAAATTCTCTCTGGGCATTCCTGAGGGCAGCTCAGACTGGGTTCAGTTTCTCCACGCTTCCATCTGCACTGAAGGCAAAAGCAGAGATGGTTTCTAGTTCAGCAGAAGGTGCTTTGACCTAGGGAATGAACTACTGAACTCCTGAGTGCTGATGGCCAAATCAAGCAGAATATTTGGGTTCCTAAATTCTCAAGTCATTGGAGCAAAAACACAGCAATCTATTAGATTGAAGACAAGAAGTGTGGTCCTTCAAATGGCACAGGCGAGATTATAGTCAGAATTTAGCCTGGTAATCCACAATGAGGGTTCTGGATCCTAAAGCTCCATCATTATTGATTATAACATGAGATGCTGTTCTTTAAAATCATAAAGATAATATTTTGGCAAACTGCTGAAAGTTGGGATGATCCCCTCCTCTCCTGGAAACACTTTGAACTGTTTCTTGAAAATTAATCCCAGAACCCGAAGTGCATTTAATTTTCAGAAATATTAAACCTTTCGTTGAATCACACCAAGTGTTTATTCCCAGGAAAATAAAGGTTGTGTTGTTCCAGCTCCTAAATGTTTGTGGAAAACAAACTCTTGCTTTGGTACCTGGTCTTTACTGATTCTGTCTCCAGGTGCTTTGTTTCCTGTCAAGGTAACTCTTCAAAGCACTGTAGAAAATCAGAAAATCTGTGGAGCCGTCTGTGCTTTGGAGCTGCCTCTGTTGCTGTTGTTGCCCACAGAGGGCTCACAGCCAGACAGTGGGGCTGCATTTCCAACCTGCTGGAGGGTGGTGTCTGTTTGAAGTGAGCATCCTGCATTTTGTTTCTTTCAGGTGGCATTGTGAACATGGGGGACCCTATGACGAGATACACCGAATTTGTTCAAGTTGGCCGAGGGTAAGTCCAATCCCAGTTACTCCAACAAAGCCATGGGCCAGGCATTTTGATGCTGTAATATCAAGTGGGAAGCCAAGCAAGCTCCAAACATGGTGTGGGTTTAGATCCTTCCATCTCAGTACAGATCAGAATTAATAATTGTGGTCAGAAGGTGTTGTCAAAGAAAACTCAATGCTGGCAGTGCCTCACCTGCAACAAGGAGCAGGATCTGAAAGATCTCCCATCCCTCAAACATTTTTGCCTAAAAGACCACCTTACCACCCACAGCTGTCAGATAAAAGTTCTCAAAAACATTTATTTCAAATATTTGGTACTCTGGATTATACACCTGCGGGACCTGAAAGATCTCCCATCCCTCAAACTTTATTGCCTAAAAGAGCACCTTACCACCCCACAGCTGTGAGATAAAAGTTCTCAATAACATTTATTTTAAATATTTAGCTTAAAAAATATTTGGTAATCCAAATTATAACCACATAGTTTAGCAACTGAAACCAGAAGTGAAATAATAAGCTCTCCCACTGTCACACAAAACCCTACCCTTTGTAGTCTGCAGCATGCATTCCCTGGGAAAAAACACACACATGGACACACTAAGAAGGAAAAAAAAACAAAAACAAAAACAAAAAACCCCAACACAACAAGGCAAAATGGAAAAAAAATTAAATATTTTCCAGTTTTTGTAGGCACACCCTCCCCCTGCTCTTAGGTTTTGAAGATCTGTGCTCCAGCTAATTTTCTTCAAGTTAGGCCTCAGTTTTCCTCTGGACACCCTGCATGAGCGAGGGCTGCTGTGCTGCTGTTTGAAGAATAGATGAACCAAGGTGTTTTAAAACACTTCATGCAGCAGAGATCTCCTGTCTGGGCTGGCTTTCACTCCCAGCACCTAAACTGCTTCTCCTTTCTTCACTCCTCTTTTGTTTCCAGGGGTTTTGGGACTGTTTACAAAGCCATTGACCCAGCCACAGGAGATGTGGTGAGTGCCAACACCTCCAGCACATTGTGCAGCTCTGCAGGGCTTTCCCCTCTGCTGTGAGCTCTGCTGCAGCTTTGGGTGCCCAACAGAGCTTTCCTGCACAGGCTGTTTCTCAAGCACAGAGCAGTAGCAGCCTGCAAAACACATTTTGGACAGACTTTGTTCCTACTCAGTTCCAGAAGGAATGCAAGAGGGGCAGTGGTATATTTCAGAGAAGGACATAATTAAGGCTTAAAATAGCAGAGAATGGGTTATTTCTTTAGAAACCCAGAAAATAATTGCAAATCTGAACTGTGGTAAAGAATGCTCATTGGAGTAGCAAAATTGAAGTTCAAGAACTGAGAAACGTGGGATTTTCATTTTTGTGTGTGTGTGTAACTGCTGTGATCTTTTAGGGTGGGATTTTATCCATCATGTACACGTGTTTGTTTTGTTATGCAACCAAGACCAGCAGCAGTTGCTGAAATAATGGCCAAACCCCACAGAATTGCTGAAGGATTCCCAGCTGTTTTGATATATTTTCACAGTCACAAAATCCTGCTTGCAAAACCTGTGTGAATAATAACAGAGGTGATAAACTAAGGCCATTGGGGAAGAATGTGGGTGCAGGGTGTTGTCAGAGATCTGTGGGTGATAGTTTAGGGAAATTTTTGCAGAGTTTAGAAGGCAAAATGTCTCTGGCAAGTGTCCTGTAAGTGGCACCCAAGCAAGTGGAGAAATCAGCTGTTGTCCTGTCACTTCCTGAGCTCTGGTGTGTGATCACAAGGTCACAGGGCAGTTGGCACAGCCCAGCCCATCATTCCAAAAACACTCTCTCCATGGTCATTGTGCTCTCCTGCAGCAGAGCTTCTCGAGTCCATGGGCTCCAATTTCCTTTCAGGTGGCCCTAAAGAAGATGCCTCTGCGCAAACGGAGCAGGAAGGAGCTCATTGTCAACGAGATTCGGATCATGAAGGATAACAGCCATCCCAATATTGTCAACTATATAGACAGGTGAGTGCTTCTGGTGTCAGCATGGGAATGTTCACATTGCAAGCCAAAGGTTAAAAAACCCCTTGGGGCACTGGCAGAACATGGAGCTCTTTCTTATTTCTCTATTAATCTCCCAGTGGATGGGAGGAGATGGCCTTGGGTCTGCATTAATCTTTTCTGGTGTATGTAGTTGGAAACCTCTTTTCAAAAACCTGGATGTGCCATGTCCTACTAAAACAATAGCCTGTCAGTTCATTACCTCTGTGTTGTTTTGGGGTTTGGTTTTTTCAGGTTGATCATATTTTCTATGCCTTAACAATAAGTGCTGATAAACCATCATAGAAATTATCTCCCTTGGGCTGTTCCTACCATTTCCCATTGCTGTGGAAGCCAGGAAGACTAAATTCTTATTTGCAGAAGCACATAATTTGCCAGTTTTTAAAGAGTTTTTCCTGTTTCTGACTGTATTTTGTGCAGTGTTTTCCAAATGGTTGGCCAACATCTGTCCTCAGTGGTGCAGAGCCTCCTCCCATGAATAACTCTGGAGTTGTGTTGCCTTGTTCCTGGAGTTAACGATGGAACTGATAAGATAATGACTCAGTTGATGGCAAGTGTCCTGGTTCCAGACTGATCTCTGCTGTTACTAAACAGCATTTTTCTCATTTGCCATCTAAGGCATCTCCTTTTTCATGGATTTGCCTTTCTCATTTAGACTGCACAGGTTCCAAATACTCTGTAGCCTACAAGGAATGTCTCTCCATTTCGTTCTGCCTCCATTTACCAGTGACCTGGAAACAAAACTCCCCTGCAGTCTTTTCCACAAGGTAATTTAGCTGTGCACAGTCATCTCCGTGCCTTTGTTTTCTTCTCTCTCTCAGCTACCTGGTGGATGAAGACCTGTGGCTCGTGATGGAATATGTGGATGGAGGCACTTTAACCAGTGTTCTTGTCCGAGTCTTTATGGAGGAAAAAACAATAGCTGCTATCAGCAGGGAGGTGAGGGACACTGCTTGTGCTTCCAATGGCTTGGACAGGGTGGGACAGGAGTGACTTCATGTTCAGAGCCTTGTTTCAGTGCTGCTGTTATGAAATGTAAAATAAAAGGGCATCTAAGTGAGCCTCCTGCCAGTACAACTGCATTTCTTATACCCTGTTATTATACACTTCTGTTGTACTCTCTTTTTTAATTTATTTAACATTCTAAACTTTGCCTCTTTAAACTGGAGCATGTCTGCACTGCATTCTTGGCCTGTAAAAGCAAACATGCTGGTGGCAGAATTTTAAACTAATAGCAAATTAAAATAGAGCCTCATTTCTCAGCCCTCAGCTTAAAAGGAAGGCATTGCACCCCAAACGGTGTTTGGTTCTGAAAAGTGACTAATGTGCTATTCCCAAGTGTGCTGTTGAGGCCAACATAAAACCTTTGTCATGCAGACTCCCAGACAAAAGTGATCCACTTCATAATGGAGGTAGAGATGTTCTCCTTTTTCATAAACCGTCCTTTGTCACCTGTATGGAGAGAGCACAACCACTGCAGCTATTCTGGTTTGGTTTGGAATGGACAGTCTATATCAACAATTGGTGTTTCACCTAGAAATTCAATCTTTTTAGAGCCATTTCCTTTTCTTGTATGATGAAATGAGGCTAATTAATTTTTACCCTCATGGGTTTTGTCTCAGTGCCTCAAAGCCCTGGATTTCCTTCATTCAAAGAATGTGATCCACAGAGATGTCAAAAGTGACAATATTCTTCTTGGGATGGACGGATCTGTGAAACTGAGTAGGTATTCCTGGTCAGGCACAGCATCCCCATGTTCTCAGACATAGAGTGGGGAATTCTTGTGCTTGGCTTCATGGTTCAAGCTGGTTTTGACTATTTTTGTTTTCCTCCTCAGCTGATTTTGGCCTGTGTGCTCAGCTGACCCCGGAGCGAAGCACACGGTGCACAGTTCTTGGCTCTCCTTACTGGGTAGCACCAGAAATCCTGAAAAAAAAGGAATATAACACCCAAGTGGACATCTGGGCCCTTGGGATCGTGGCCATTGAAATGCTGGAGGGAGAACCTCCATACTTTAAGGAAAGCCCTATCCAGGTAAGGTGCAAACCCTGTCAGATACCTCTGTCTTGCCAATCTCTGCCATGTTTTGTCTCCCATGAACCAAAATCCCACTCAAGTCAGCCTGAAACAGTTCCACCAAAGCCCACTTCCAGAAATGTCCCTGCAGAACATCTCATTAGAGGAGAAGTGACCTGTGCCACTACAAAAATGTGCCTTTTTGGCCTCAAGCACTGCTTGAATTCCTGCTGCTGTGTTTGATCTCTGTCTGAGCTGGAGCTGTGAATGCAACTTTCTCCAATTGGGAAATTATTATGAAAAGCATTACAAGTGTATCTGCAGGCCAGAAGCCTTTTCAAATTCTGACCAGTGCCTTTCAGGGAGGGTCACTGGTTCTAGTGATGCCATAATTATGTATTACCTAAAAAATTTCTAAAAGTATGTTTTAGCAAAGCTGCTTGTAGTAAATTTATTTTGAAGTTTTCAATTTTTGATCCTAATTCCTTAAAATGAAATGATGAGTTCTTATACCAAATGAGCAAAGAATAGTGGAGGAATGTATACCAGGACAAAATCTCATGACTATTAGCTGAAACCAGGTTAAATGCTGCACAGTTAATTCCTGAGGAAGACAATAGTTCTGAAGATTTCAGTCTTCCACTCTTTTTGAAAAAGCTCACTGACGTTTCTTGGAAGACCACTTTTGGATTGCTTTTGCCTTGTATAAAGCAGCAAACACAGATGAAGAGAATTATTTCCAGATCCCAGAATGTTCTGAGTTGGGAGGGACCCACAGGGATCACCAAGTCCAGCTCCTGAGTGAATGGCCCATCTGGGGATTGATGTGATCAGCACTGCTCTGACCAGCTGAGCTACACTCAGGATCATTACCATCCCTGCTCTGGAGGCTGACAACTCCCTGCCTCCTTACCCTCAAATGTTGATCACAGCCCCTTGAGAAGCAGCAGAAACTGTCAGAAAGCCAGGAGGGGCCTGCAGTGGAGCTGTCACCCCAGGGATGGTCAGTGGCTGTCCCGTGCTTCCTGTGTCCCCAGGCTCAGCGCCTGATAGCCCGGAACAGGTACCCCCCTCTGAGGATGCCCAGCAAGATGTCAGTGCTGTTCCATGCCTTCCTGCACTCCTGCCTGGACACTGACCCCAGCATCCGCTGGACAGCCAGGGAACTCCTGCAGGTAAAGGGGCTGCAGGGGAAATTCTCCTCACCAGATGCCCTCATCTCCTGTTAATCCCCAGTCTGGGTGCTTTTCAAAGTAGAATCACAGAAGAATTTGGCTTGGAAGGGACCTTTAATGTCCATCTGGTCCAACCTCCGTGCCATGAGTGGGGACATCTTCACTTGATCAGGTTGCTCAGAGCTCTGTCCGACCTGACTCTGGATGTTTTCAGGGATGGGGCCTCCAACACCCCTCTGGGCAACCTGTGCCAGTGTTTCACCACCCCTAGCATAAACAATTTCTTCCTTAGACCCAACAAACCTCTCCTCTTTTCATTTAAAACCATTATCCTTTGTCCCTTTGCAAAAGGCCCTACTAAAAATGGGTCCCCTTGAAGTTTTGAAAGGCTGCAGTAAGGTCTCCCTGGGACCTTCTCTTCTCCAGGCTGAACAATCCCAGTTCTCTTGGCCTTTCCTCAGAGGAAGGGTGTTCCATCGACCCTCTGATCATTTCTGTGTTGTATTTTGGGAGTGCATTCAGTTTTAGCTGGTGGCAAGAGAACTGCAGTAGAATGGTGCCAATTACAGAGGCCCAGAATGGTGTTGGTGGAAGAGGAACCCAGTCCCAGCCCCGCAGTCAGAAATTTGGCTGTTCTTGTCTTGGTGCTGAAAGCCTGCACCTCAGTGTTCTTCAGAACAGCACAGGCCTAAATCCTAATGGGATCAACATTTCTTGGAGGTGCTGGAGTTCCCTGTGGAACAGCTTGCACTCATCTTTTCTGACAACTAAAGCAGCCCCTACCTTTAGAAAAAAGTAACCTAAATGAGTCCTTTGAGTTTCCTGAAATGAAAAGAGCCCTGAGGCAGCAAGTGGCATTTCCAGAGTGCTGGCAGGGCCAAAGTCCCAGCAAGCTGAAGACACCTTGATAAATTGATTAATGGGATTATTGGGCCATGTTTGCCTCTGACAGCAAGGTCCTAAATATTAAGACTGAGGTGGAGGTGGTCCCCTCAGTCCCATTTATGTGTATTTCTGCTAACCACAGGAATCATGCTTCCTGTTGTGAGAAACTGGGTTTGGAAAGTAACAGTTCCTTTCTTTCTTTTTTTCCCTTTGGGCAGCATCCATTTTTACGAACAGCCGTGAGTCTCTCTGTCCTGCCTGACATGATCCGTATAGCTAGGAAAATCTGTCAGGCCATGGAAGCACTTCAGGCCAGTCCAGAGCAAAATAAGGAATAAAATTTTCACTCCTGTGGGAAATTTTCTCCCTTCTTACCCAATGGTTGCATTCATTTCTGAATTGGTGGTTGTTTTTTAAATATGGAAAGTCTCAATTATGAGGGCTTTGGTATGGTTTGGAAATGAGGAAGGGTCCCCTTCCTTCATCAGCTCCAGACCACACTGCCTCTGGAATGCCCATGGGGCTGGGTTTTGCCCCGTTGTGACACTTCTGGATGAGGAAGAAAGTGCAATTGCATTTCCAGCCAAAAACGGGTGAAGAATGGGGCAGCCAAAACATCCTGTTGGATACAACAGTCAGCTGGGACTGTGGAGTGTTTGGAGAATTCCCTGTCCTCCCTCCACCTGGCAGAACACAATGACACAAGAAATATAGAGAGATTACAGAGATAGATGTGTATATAACATAGATTGCTAAATGGGGGGTGTGCAAATGTACATAGACACACAATATACTGGATAATTATTATATGTATAAATATTTCTAGAATATATATTATTGTTATAGT
>VXAX01000868.1:22905-115513 GCA_013399835.1 Leptocoma aspasia
TATTGTTATAGTACTATATATATAATGTTTTTATATAATTATATGTATAGATAGTGTGTTGCAGAGCTATGGACATACATTTACTTTGTACTTTATATTGTGCCCTATGCACAACCCCCTATAACTCTCCTGCACTGTAGTTCCTTATATAATACTCCTTATATATATAAATATATATTTCTATATACATAGATATATTGGGTGTGTGTATATATAGTGTGTGTATACATAGTGTGCATATATATACATATAATATTTTTATATACACTCAGAGGCGCTTCTATAACTGTTACACGGTGTGTAGAGAGATATAATAGCGTGGATAGGATAATGTGTGGCATCCTCTATAAATTAAACCTCGTTTGTATCCGGGTGTGTTGCACAGGTCAGGTGTCGGTACCTGGCCGTGCTCACACCTGTGTGGGTGGACAGCGAGTGCCCTCTCGCGGCGCCGGCGGTGCAGAAATCGCTAAAATTGAATTTTTTGTAAAATTTTATTTAGCTCATTTCGTATTGAAAAGTTACAAAAGGTTGCAATGAAACATTTTACACCCATCTCCACCTGTTTTCATTTTCGAGGTAGCTCAAGTGTGTACATAAATGCAGCCCTTCTCCCCTCCCAAAAAACCAACCCCAGGATATTTTCCCACATATTGATATTAATTGTTAAAAAATGAACAATTTTAACTACCAATGTTAGGAGCAGGCAGCAGCACAAGCCCCTGTCAGCCTGCCCTTGCCTTGCTTCACCTGGGAAGGCAGAAATGTCTGTAAACCAGCAGAACCAGCTGTGTTCCCAGGCTGGATCAGCTTTTCCTGATGGGAAAATCAAATAGTTCCCAAAAATAATCAATGCAGAGGTCCAGGCATCCTGCTGAGCCTCCCGCAGCTCCCAGCACTGCCAGCCCCTCAGGGCAGCACTGGCCAGCAGTGCCTGTCCCCATGCCATGGGGACAAACTGGAGCAATGGCTGGAGCTGGCACAACAATCAAAGCCTAAAAGTCACCGTGTCTGTGCTCCCCACCCTGAGTTCCCACTTTGCCAGGCTGTACATGCCCCAGAACTGCTGGTCACACTCCCTGTGTCCCACTGATGCTGGGGATAGCCCTGTACACAGGCTGGAGCAGGATGCTGGTGCTGGGATTGGGGGCCAGGCCTGTGTGGATCCAAGGAAAGAGCCAAGGGACTCCCCTCCAGCTTGGAGCTGAGGTGGCTTTGTGCCCTCAGTGGGCTCAGGAGCTTCCTCAGCCAAATCATGGGGCAGGGAGGCACAAACCTCTGGTGCCATCTCAGTGTGGAACTTTTTTTAGGCTAAACACTGACCCTTGGCCAAGCCAAACCCTGGGAATGGCCCCCATCCCATAGGGAACACTGGGAAGCAGCTCCCACAGCCTGGAACAGCGTGTGAGGAAAAGCAAAGCAAACGGGTCTCAGTGCAGGACTAGGGCAGCCCTGACATTTGCAGCTCCCCTTGTCCAAGCTCTGGTCTGCATGAGACAGTTTATGCTTTTAAAAAGATAAATCTCAGTTTACAAATGTTTCTGAGAGTAAGCAGCCCTGAAGCCATGAGCTTACAGAGAATGTCACTTGGCTGTGGGGCTGGCAGTTCACACCTCTGACAAGATCTCTGCTGTGCCAAACAGCCTGAGCCCAAACTGTCTGAAAAGAGCTGGATTTAGGTCCCTGGTACATGCAGCTAAGCTGATGGCACTGCAGCATCATTCACAGCCCCACAGTCCATCTCTGGCGTGTCAGAGAAAGCATTTTCCTACAACAGCAATGATCCTTTTGGAGCCCTGAGGAGACTTCAAAACCTTTTGGGAAAACATTAGCTCTGGCAAGGGCCATTTCATAAATTGTAAAAATTACACAGTGTGGCTGAAGTGGCTACGAGGCACATAGAAATCCCGATTTCCTGGCAGTAAAAAATGCAGAACAGTCCTTCAGCTTCACTTTCCCACCCAGAATCTGCAGCTGTGTTGTCACACTATCGCGCAACACGAAACGCAGAGACAGAGCGCAGTCACACTCGAGAGAAGGCAAGGAAGAGAGAGACTTTATTTTGGTTTTCACATTATATAGAGTTCTGGAAATGACCATCGATTGGAAGGTGAAGTTACATCCTCTCCAACCACACTGGTCAATGTCCATCAAACCTTTCTCCTCCCAGGAGAAAGAATGAAAAACAAAAAGACAGAAAAACATGTGCATATTTACAAAAAACAGTGTGAGAAACTCCATCACAAGGATGAAAACATCAGAAGGCTGAAGAAATGAGAGTGACACTGTGTGAAGTCCATTTCCAAGTGTCTGGCACAGAGAGCACCGTGCACTGCCAGGGTCACTGCCCAGCATGCCCACTCCAGACAGCTGCTGAGGGAACCTGCCCAGGGCTGCAGGGGAAGGGAAGAGCTGGCACCAGACCCCTGGGGAGGAAAATGTGAAATAACACGCATCTTCCATGGTACCCAAGTGAAACTCCATCAAACATCAGCCATGCCAGCAACAAATGACTGCAAAATTTTGAGAGTGAGATCTGACAACTGCCAGGTAACAGCACCCTGCTTTTACAAACCCACCCTTCTCATGAGCTCATTTTCTCCTCTTTCAGGCTGGTGCTACATCTACCAAAACAAGAGGGCTGTAATTCCATTTTAGCATAATGTGGCTTAAACAAAGGAAGGAGGCTCCCCTTACTGAATCTGTGCTCTGAGCAAAGCCACAGCTGAACTGTGGGTGCCCTTGGACAGAGATACCAAACTGTGAGTCACCAGCTCGAGGTGGAGAAAATCAGAAAGTCAATCTGAGAGCCTTTGGGTGGACAAAGCTCTTATTTGCTGTGGTGTTCAAACAGGCACTGCAAGATCTGCCCCTCTATTTTAGTGTTGTCCTGGCAAGACTGGTCTTCAGGCCACGAGCTATGACTGAGCTCCTCAAGTAGTGACATTTTCACCAAGGAACAGAAACACCTAATGTGTAGTGAAATTCATCAAGAAATTTATATCCTTCTGTGAGGGGGGGAAATCCCCATGAATCCCCCTTGTACTTGCCAGTCCCCAAGCTGCTGGTGGGTGCCCGATGGAGCTGCAGCCTTTCCTGCCTGCATCCTCAACGATGCTGCTGGGAAGATGCTCACATTCTCATGAACTTACCTGCCAACATCCCATTTGGCCCCTCTCCTACTGCACGAGCTGTATCACGAGCATAGATATGTATAAATATTCATTTCCCCCTCTCCCAACGCCCCTCCACCCATTACTAATATGCTGCAGAGTCCCCGGCGCGGCTGCTGCAAGCTGCCAGCTCCGTCTGGCTCTGCAGGGCTCAGAGCTCGCCTAGGTCATCGCTGCAGAGAAGCGTGACGCTGATGTGACCCGGCACCTCGGCTGCTTCCCCGCCGCCTCTGCCCCGCAGCCGCAGCCTCTGCTGCTCGTGGGGGGCACCGGGGGAGGCTGCCAGCACCGCCTGCCCCAGGAACTGGTCACTCACGAGGTTGCTGTTCCAGACCTGGCAACGAGGGGACACAAATAACCCGGCTGAGGCAGCGCTGCTGTCACGCTCCGCCGAGAAGGTCTGTGCTTGAGAAGGGTCACTCCCGATAACCCCTCGGAAAAGCAGCGAGGAGAGGGTGTGCGTCTAAATTGAGATAATTGTCTAGAGAGATGAGGGAGAGTCTGGATTTGCATGCTCATTTACATAGACTATGCAAATAAGCAGCAAAATGCAGCTTTTTGCTTTCTAGGTCACAGCCTGCCTAGGAGAGGAATAAAAATGACCTTTTTTAGCTCATCAGTAGTAAAACCTACCTACAATAGCCTGTCTGTGCTGCTCTGCCTGCCTATGCCCACCTCTGCACCTCCTCAGTGCTAGAGTTCTAGAGTCTGGCCCACAGACTAGACTGAAGACAAAGTTTTCCTGGATTGCATTATCTCAATGCCAAGCTCTATTTCTCCAGCTAGTGCTGAGGTAAACAGTGAGGTCTAATTCTCACAGGACTAGAATTCAGGGTAGAAAACTTCTTAATAACAGCCTTAGCTTTGGTTTTGTTTCAAACACTGACTTTGGACAACGCTTGGTTTTTCTTTGTCTCTGTTTCATCAGGTACCACATGGGGCAAAAGGAATTCTGTAAATTCCTTCAAAGCCTGGGAATGAAATGTGCCTTGGAATGAAACATGCCTTGTGATCCCAAAGTGCCATCAGCTGGTGTTTGTGGAGGAGAAGCAGCAGCACAGCCCCAGGCAGAGCCCAGCAAGGGGAACAGAGGTTCTTACTCTTCTCTCCTGGATGTCAGTCATACAAAGAACAGTTGGCCCAGTGAAGCCCAGGGATGCTGCTGTGCTGCCTTCCCTGCCCTGAGCAGCTGCCCTGTGGCTGTCTCACCTGGATGGTGACAGGACTGTCGATGTCCTTGCTGTAGAAGATCACCTGGGTGTTGAAGACAGGGCTGGTGGTGTCATGCTGCACCGGGGAGCGCCGGCTTTGGTTCTCACACTTGATGAGCACGTAGGGATCTGCTCCTGGAACACAGTCAGCAGCACAGCTCTGGGCACACAGAATGGCAGCTGAGAGCTGCCCAGAAACCCAGCAGAGACAATCCTCTCCTGTGCCTGGCAGCACCACAGGCCAGGGCACCAGAGCATGTCACAGCCACTGCTCCCTGTCCAGGTGAAAACACAGAATCATGGAATGGTTTGGGTTGGAAGGGACTTTAAAGCTCATCTCAATCCACCCCCTGCCATGGGCAGGGACACCTTCCACTGTCCCAGGCTGCTCCAAGCCCCATCCAGCCTGGCCTTGGACACTTCCAGGGATCCAGGGGCAGCCACAGCTGCTCTGGGCACCCTGTGCTAGGGCCTGCCCACCCTCATAGGGAACAATTTCTCCCTAATATCCAATCTAACCCTCATACATGACTCCCTGCAATTGTTCAACATTGTAGAAATGCTTTGTTTTTACACTGAGCATTTTTCTTTCTTATTAAAGTTGATATTCTCTTTCCTTTACAATAAGGAGCTGTTGGAATCCAGGGCACAGGGAACATTTCCCTGCTTGTATCAGGGAGCTCTGACCCCCAGTCAGACACTGTTTTTAACCTTTGTCCCAGAGAAAAATTGCTAAGGCTTGGATGAGTTGGAGAACACAGGTGTGAACTAGGTATGTAGCAGTAGTAGTAGTAGTAATCTATCAGAGGGTGAAGAANGAGCAAGAACTGTTTTGGAAACACCAAACACATTCAAATAGAATGGGCCATTCCACTTTCTAATTAACTTTTAATTAAACAAAGGCAATACCATGTTTTGTATTTCAACACAACTCTGTCTATTTCTGTTGTTAATGACAGAATATATTTTTTTTTCCACACCTTGCAACTTCTCAGATACAGATTTTAAATAAACCCAGGGTATCTGTATGTCAGGCTTGTGAGAGTTTCTGACACACATTTTTTCACCATCTACTTGAAAATACCACCACAGCCAGAAGGCAGCACAATTTTAGGCAACTTTAGATTTTTAACAAACCCTACCCAGATGATTTCCCTCAAACACATCACTCATTTACAAGACCAGGTATCAACACCTCACGTGAACAAACCACATAACAGCTGCATCCAAGCCGGACCCAGCCACTTCCATGTACAAGGCAGACACAGATTTTTCCATATGTTGCTCTGTGGTTACACCTGGCCAGAGCTGCCACGGGCCTGTTTCCCTGACAACCCCTCACAGTTCCATGGCAGGTAGCAGGATATTGGCTTTCCTGAGGGGCAATTGCCTTCCGTGTCACTGAACTGTGAATGCAGCTCTGGGGCATGGGGTGGCACCAGGCGTGAAATCCAGGGTGGAAAAGCTGCCCTCTTTGCAAAGCAATTTGGAAAAAAGATCTGGATAGGGGTCTTGCCTGTCACCCCAACGGTGATAACAACTTTGTCAGAGGGCAAAGAGCAGAACAACACCTGATCATTAACAGTAATTAAGAGATAAAGAGCATAAGGAGAGGTGGGGAAAGGGCACAGAGCTGAGGAAGTGACAGGCACATCTGCTGGATGGATGAGGGAGCACTTAATGAGGGGACTGGCTAAGTGAAGGGAAAAGGAAAGAGAGTATTTGAAGGAAACATTCAAATTCTCAGCAAGAGCTTCAGAAACAGAGGGAGGTAGAAGGGGGACACAAAATGTTCCTGTACCCATGATGCTCCAAAATGTTCTGACCCCATGATGGCAGTGCTGGATGGGTCAGTTGTTATAGGAAAACTGGCTCCAGTTCCACAACCAAAAGGAAGCAGTGGGAGAGCACATGGTGAGATCAGATGTTCTCAGCTATGGATGGCCCAGTTCTGTGCTTGGTTTATTTACAGGACAAAGAAAAAACACAAAGGTCTGCCAAAGTGGAAAAGCAATGTCCTGGTATTGGCCATGAGCTGGGAATGAAACTGGAGCTGCTGCTCAGGAAACAGCTCTGGCAGTGGAAGGAGGGCTGGGTTCAGCTCTGGGGCACACAAATGGCTCCAGCTCTGCCCTGAACCCCACAACAGCTCTTACCTCAGTCCTGGCCATGCTGCTGCTTTGGGAAGTTGTACAAAAGAACAGTGCAAAGGAAAAAGTTGGAACCTGTAAAAGCCAGAAACATCTGAACAGTAATGGCATTTCTAAGGCTTAAAGAAATCTGTGCTCAGTAGTCTAAGGCTTAATTTTTGGGCTTTTGGGAACTGCACCAAGGATCTAACACCCATATCCTGCAGCATTGTACCAAAGCAAAAGGCTTTCTGGGAAACATTCCTGAGGGAACATTCCCAGCTGCATTCCCACTCCTTTCTACTGCTCTTACCAGAACCTGGAGAGCTCTGACACCCTCAGCCACTGGAAAGAGGCATGGCACAAACAACAGATACAGTGCAGAGACACAAGCACTGCCTGGCAATAACAGCAGGTTGTTTTGCCTCTTGCAGGTGAGTCTCTGCTTCTCCGTCCTTCTGCTTCCCAGGCTGCTCCCAAGGCAGCTTCCACTGAAGATTCTCTGCCTCCAGGGCTGTCACACACCATGGATCTCAACACTCAGCTTAGAATATAAGTGGTGAAAAACAATTCAATATGCAAATCCAACATGGAATGTCAGCAGGAAGACTTAAAGCTGCAAAAGATGATTTGTTCTCAAAGATAATCTCGGGGGAAAGGCCTGACAGACAGTAGTGAGAGCAATTTTTAAAACAGGCTTGGGAATGAGTGACAGAAAATCCTCTAGCACAAAGAGTTTCCTCATCATCCTGCAGACCTGCCACTGTGCTTGGCTCACAGACAGCTGGATCCACTTCAGAACACACTGACTTGGAGAGAGGTACTTCCACAAGGAACAGCCAGGACTGGGTCTGGGCTGTTAGATTCATCCACTATTCCTGACAACAGCAAACCATCCATTATTTTGTCCAGACAGGGCAATGGATCAAAGACAGCACCAAGGAGGAGCTTTCCAATAAACATTTAAAATAAAGATTAAATAAATTTCCTCTGGCCAGGAACAAGGATCTGGTAACAACCAGCACTGAGCTGTGAAAAATGAAGATTATCAGACAGAGAGCAGGAGTAGAAAATGAAAAAGCAAATGACAACTGGGCAAATTTCCTAATTAACTCAACATCAGGTGCTATAAAGCCATTTTGGTGTCCTTCAGGACACTTCCTCTGACAGATACACAGTCATGTACTATAAGCATTTAACTCCTGTTCTACTTTACCCAGCTGAAAATGGTTGTTTGAAAACCAAAAAGTCCTCCCTGAAGTGCTCTAATGAGGTAAATGCAGCACACTACACGAGTCTGTGCCGTTCAGCTGCCTCCTGGATATTTTCCATTTAGAAAATACACAACCCTATCAGAAGAACCTTATTAATCCCCACAATTAGCTCCTCAGGAGGGTCTGGCTACTCCTGCCTGTTATGAACAAAACTCTGGGTCTGTGCCACCCACATCCCCAATTCCAATGTAAATTCTACCGTTGTTACAATGTTGTTAAAAGTTAATTAAGTTTTATTAATTGTTAATGTTATTGTTAGTGTTTGTTAAACTACTGCCCTCTGTAATTAATCTGTTTTCACCCCCACACCATGTTTTTATCTCTGTACCCCCGGTGTTCCCCCTTTTGCCATGTTGGAGCTTCCCCTGCCATGCCGAGGAGGGGCCCGCCGCCACCCTTTGCAGTCAGAGCTTCCTCGACGTGGAAGGAGGCTGTCTCACAGGACTTTATAATTAATTGTTAAATTCACGTTCTCTGTACCCGTTTGCCCCCCTCACGCTGCGTTTTTACCTTTTGTATCCCCTGTATCCTCCCTTTCCCCTTGCCGGGGTCTCCCTGCCGAGCCAGAGAATTCCCGCCATCACCCCCGCATCCGGGGAACCCCTCCTGCACCCCGGGAACCACCCCTGCACCCGGGGAACTCACCCCCGCACTGAGATTCCCGCCACAGGCTCCCGTGCTGGAGAACCCCTGTCCCGAGCCCGCCGAGCTGGACAGTTCCTGCGCCGCCCTTTGCAATTTTGCAATCACCTTCCTCGAGGTGGAAGAGACCCTCCCATGGGGCTTTGTGCCGCGTGCATATTAATTAGCAAGCAACTCCAGACATTAAAACCCCTCCAAACAATGAGCCAAGGACATAAAAAGCGAAATAAGCAACACAGTAGCAGCAGGACTCTCCCAGGGAGCCAGTGAGAGCATCCCAACTCCTCGCCATAACTTAAAGAACATTAAAGAGACGGGACCCTTGGACAGCAAGTAAGCCCAGATGTCTTCCTGCGCCTGTCCCGTAAGGCTGGAAGTCCCGGCTCAGCCCCCTGGACTGAGCTGCTGGATTCCTTTTCCGCCCTAGACACAAGGGAGTGGCGGTGGGAATCCCCGACCCCCCCCAAGAGCTGATCTCCTTAATAAAGGCATTTTTAAAGGAGCAGAAGGTCTCCTGGCCCGTTTTTTGACACTGCCCATCCAGAGCAGTTATGGACCTGCCCATAACTTGCTGTTGTGCATCCCCATATTCATCTGATCTCTCCACTGGAGCAGGTTTTACAACATGATGGAAAAACAAATCCCATAAATCCTCTGATTGCTTACATATCAACCCAAATCATCTTTAGAGGACTGAAAAGCCAAGTCCACTCTTTCAGACTCTCTTTCCACTTACCTCCTGATCTGTTTTGTTTCTGCAAACCCTCTGCAGAGTGGACTTTGATTTGGGTGACTCTGCGTGGGTAGCCACACAGAAGACTCCAACACGTCATTTTAGGCCTATCTGCCTTCAGCTCCCTGAAAAATCATTGAAAAAGCAACCTAAGCAAAGAATGTCAAGTAAACAATGGTTGTGGAAATTTGGCATTTTTAGAACATGGGACTTGTACTTTTTCCTCGCCTGCTGTTTTTGAATTCTGTGGTACAGAAATGACAGATGTAAGAAATAAAAAAAGAGCAAAGCAAAGTAAAACAAATATGTGTTATCTTTTGCGTGGAAGCAAAAGTAGTGAAAAAAACCCCAATTTTAAATAGTGGAAAATACTATCAAATCAAGAAATAAATGCAGTGGGCCTGATTCATGAAGTACTTGCTCTACTTTTGCAGGAACCAGTGCTTTCAGAGGAGATGGTCACAGAAACAGGTATCAGCTGTAACCACAAGCACCAGTGCTCCGTGTCCTGACCTAGAACTTGAAGCCACTACAAGAACTGAACTAAAAAAGCCAAAAGACTCAAAATGAATTGTCCAAGAGGTCCATAACTAAACATTTCCTGACCATGCAGAAACCTGGAGATTCTCAGAGGTGCTCCTGATGTCTGCAGGGCCCAGTTCTGGAGCCACATGAGCCATGGCAACCTGGCAACCCCTTCCATGGAGCTGCAGCCTGTGGGCTAAGGGGGATCTCCTGGAGCTCTGAGTGGCACCCACCTGAGTTTTGAGGGCACATCTGTGTAGAGCCTGAGGATAAATTTTGTGGGGACACCTGGGATGTAGGTGGTTGGGATGAGGACATAGCGGCCTTGCTGGAAGCTCCTCCTCAGGAACACGCTGCGTGTGTTGGAGTAGGGAGACGTGGCCACTCTCTCCTGCACCGTCAGCTTGTGCAGCCTGTACCTTCTGTTGTCCTCCACCTGCAGCAGGAGAGGGGTTCATGCCAGCAGGGACAGCAGGGCTAAAGGGCAGGGTTCTCCCTGAGCACCACACAGCTTTTCACGGCCATAAAACACCACGTGCAACAAAGGCAAATCATTTAGCAAGTGTTTTCTGGCCCAGTTAAGCTGTGGCAGGTGAAAGTTTGGGATGGCAAAGGCAGGAACCCACTGAAAGAGATGATATGATGCTACTGCAGAGCTTGGAACACTTCCAGAGATGGACGCACACCCTAAGGACTGCACCTGCTCAGTCAAGGCTGAGATCCCTCTCCTCCTTCCTCTAGCCTTTCACAGCTCCCAATCCAGATGCACACAGCTGGATTTTCCTTGCCCTTTCCTGAATACAAAAGCCACGGGATAACCATGCATGTTTTCTTCTAAGCCTTGAAGTTGTGCTTAACTCTTAACATCCTCTCCAGGGGACTGGTATTGCCAGAGCACAGTTTAAATCTAACCTCTCTCGCAAGCAGCTCTTGGGGCAAAGTCAGCCCTTCATGCTTTTCTGGCAGCTCTCTTCCCACGGCCTTTCGTCATGCTAATGAGCCTGGTATGTTAGAATATATCTAAAATAGAAAAATCATTGATCAGAAATAAAAATAGAGCACTGAAAATTCTAGGAAGGTGTGATTTTCTTTTTCAAGCCTTTCCAAATTACAGGCATGAAAGAGGGAAATTATTCTGCTTTCTGCAACTGACAGTTTTCAATATATGTGGTTAACAGGTGATTGGCAAATGAGTAGGTGTGATGCAGATGTGAAGCAGGTCTAACCAACAGTTAAAAATTGACTTTTCTTAGGGTAGGGCCATAGATTTAATGTAGTCCCAAGAGCTGTAGCAACAGATGACAGGATTACCCCAATCCTCAGTGAAAGAGCAGAAAAATTGCTGTTTCTTTGTTTCCCTCCTTCTCTGAGTTTGAGTGTTTTCATTTTACTCTATTTGCCCTGAGAGTGCAATTAAATTACCTTTTGAGACCCCTTTGGTTCCTTTTCCCATATATTTCATTTCCTGCTCACTAGTCCAGCTTTTGAAAACACATTTTTTCCGAGTGGCAACAGAAAAACTGCAGACTTTTCAACCTCATTCTCCTGACTGTATTTGCTGATGAAATGGAGGCAGAAGAAGGAGGAAAAAACCCTCCTTTTTTAAAGCATTAATATAATTTTGCCTTTCTCTAGAAAGTTTGGGGGTAGAAAAAGCACCTAAAATTTTTTTGCAAGGGGCAAAAATTATTTATTTCAAATAAATGAAATTTATTCAAATAGAGTTTGAGCTGAACTAAATTCAGTTGAGTCCCCATGGCCTGAGTGCAGTGCCCACACAAAGTTGGAGCACAAAGCCAGACCACAGGATAACCCTGGCTCTATCTGCCAAAGATCTCACTGCCAGGGTGAAGCAGGACTGAGCAAACTGAACAAACTCTGCCCCAGGAGTGCTGCTGGCTGCCTACCTTGAGTATTTCAAAGCCAATTGTGATGTTGTCTCCTTTCCCTTCTTTCTTGTACTTGCGGCGATCCTCCTGCTGTAATGACACCAACACTTTGTCCTCAGCCTTCTTGACATCAAAGAGGTACTGGGAGGAGAGAGGAGAGAGAAGAGCTGTTGGAATTGCCTCAGGAGGCTGAGGGGAAAGCCATCACCAAGGAAATATGTGCATCCAAAGGAGACAAATGGGAATACATTTGGGGGGGAAGGAGAGTTCTCCATGGAACAGACATTCCCAGCAATTCACAGCTGGAAAATGAATGCTAATAATAAGGATCTTAAAATCATAAGTATCAGGTAAGTAAAAGGTATTGACGAAAACGGTAATTTTAGTGATAGGACATAGGGGAATGACCTTAAGGTGAAGCAAGGTAGGTTTAGACTGGATGTTAGGAAAAGATCCTTCCCTATGAAGGTGAGCAGGCCCTGGCACAGGGTGCCCAGAGAAGCTGTGGCTGCCCCTGGATCCCTGGCAGTGTCCAAGGCCAGGCTGGATGGGATTTAGAGCAACCTGGGACAGTGGAAGGTGTCCCTGCCCATGGCAGGGGGTGGATTGAGATGAACTTTAAGGTCCCTGCCAACCCAAACCATTCCATGACTCTCTGATTCTATGAAGTCACATAAAGGACAGCTTAGGACAAAGCTACAAAATAACTGGAGTCAGCAGGAGGACATCTCATTTGAATGCAAAAGACAAAAGATTAAGTTTTATTTAGCTATAAATCAGGAATGAGATTAAAAAAACAAACCAACAGACTCCACATGGGGTCTTCGATAATTTTTGCTCCTCCTTTTAACTAAACAGTGCCTGTAAATTTCAAACATCTTTACAAAGGGCCTGCAAATGAAGGAATCTCAAATCTTATTTAAAAGGCACTTTGTTCTGCATCTACAGCTCCTATTTAATGTGAGAATGACAGGAATGCTAATTTTGGACTTCTCAGTTTTCCTGAATACCCAGTAAAAAACAGCTAAGAAAGACTCCTGCACCTTTAACATACAAATATTTTATCCAAACTGTTTACAGAAAACTTGAGTCAACTTGGGTTTAAGACAAATCAAAGGAATTTATCTGAAGTCTAAGCAGCAGTTCCCACCTAACTAAATCTGACTTGAACAGTTACATTACTAAAAATCACTACCAGACCAGTTCATAAGTAAGTATGAACAAAAGATCAGACAGGCATTTCTTTATATGACAAGGAATTTAATGAATTTGTTTATTATTAGAGAGTCCTTTAAATTTTGCTTTGTGCATGCAGAGGGCAAACCTGAGTTGTCAGGACCAGTGGAGGGAACAGGACATTATTTACCCCAAGTTTAGACAGATGCTGTACTCTCCCATCCTCAAAGACATTTAAATGTGAAGAAAATAAATAGAAACATAAACCTGCAGCAGTGCACAGCTGGGTACCATGTGCACCACATGTTCTGATTTAAGCAGAAATTCCCTGGCAGCATGAGAGGAATATTGTCATTGGTTCAATTCCCCCCTCCCTTCTCCTTGGACTGCTGCTAAAAAGCAAATTATTGAGCTTTGCTCTGAGGTAGATATTGAGATTGCCTTGGTTACAGAACCATTCACATCCCTCTGCCTTGGAGCTCTGCTGAACGAGGCCCCATTCCAAACTCTGATTTGTGTTTTATACCACTTATTGCAGCAGAAAAAGCACAAGGCCCTAGGAGAGTCCCAGGGTTTGTAAGAGAACCTAAAAGTGAGATATAAAGATGCAGCAACACCCAGTAAGGCACATTTCAATTCTTGTCCCTGTTACTCAGGGTTATACTCAGGGTTACCCCCTCAGGCAGCCCAGAGTGTTCCAAGGCCACGGAGGGGTGGGAGGCCAGCAAGTGGAACCAGGAAAGTTCTCCTGGTCTGATGACAGCTCTGCAGCTGTGACCCTCTTCTGATGGCACTTCAGCTGTCTCAATGGGGAGTGATCTAGAAGTCAGCAGCTGACTGTAGAATACACAAATACTTGGCTGAAATTGCCTTATCAAAGGGACTGGAAGTGTCACAATCCCTCTCTGCACAGATAAACCTCACAGGAGGCCTCAGGGCCAGGAGAACAGACAGATTATCTCCAGATTATGGTGGGGTGTGCCACAGTAACCTGTAATGGCTTTAAGATAACATAAATGTGTTCTAGCACTGCTGCTAAGAGCCTTTGAATCAACTGGCCCAGAGATAATGCTGGAATACAGAGATAATACAGCTGTAATACAGAGGCCTTCCACTGCATCAGGCATTGCACTCAGCTGGAACTGTGTATTTTGTTCTCTGTGACAGCTAAACACTTACAAATGAGACCAGACAAGCTCTTGGAACACATCCAAAATCTTACAGGGCAATACCTGCATCACATCACTCCCTGGAAACCAGGCACTGACAGAAGGCAGAGCAGTGAAGAACTGCAGGATGAGCTGGGAATCTGAGATCTGATCTGAGCAGCAGAGGCTGCACTGCTCCAGCATCCTGCTCTGAAACAGAGGCTGCAGGCAGAAACTTCCCTTGCAAGTGCAGAGAAGCAGATCCAAAAATATCTTTAATTAACCTGGACAGAAAGATCCATTTTCAAAGTAGTAGCTAACAGAGTAAGTGCCCAGACCCCACAGAGAGTAACAGAATTTATATGTCTGAATTTGCATGTGCTGGGAGAGAGAAGGGCAGGAAGCTGGGAAAGGGAGTAGGAATGGATGAACAGATAAACTGAATAGCTTGAAATGACCAGGTAGGATCGGACAAGGAAAATTCTGTAATGCTGATGAGAGGGTGAGCCTGGGGAAGGGACCAGGTACTTCCAGATTCTTGCATTAATGCCAAGGGATACTGACTTAATACAGTGGATCAAATCCCCAAGCTGTTTAAGGGGGTTAAGTGAGTTCTGTCATTAGAAAATCAGACTTGTTGCCTTTCTATGACTGGGAAAATGAAAGAAGTCCAGTCAGGATGTCAGTAATTCTGTTGTGTGTGTGACTCACCAGCCCCAAGCATGATCAGTCCTAAATAAATATCTAAACCCTTCTGAGAAATTGCACCAAAATCACTGAAACATGCAGTACACAGCACACTCCCAGGGCAGCGAGATTTTTGTCTACTAGGCACTGCCAACTCCTAAACAGGGTGAATACTGCAAAAGCCCCAGCTAAAGTGGGGATGCACTTCAATACCTCACAAAACTTCCCACTTGGAGATTGTGCAGGAAGGTCTCTGTTATCCAGTACCTCACAAACACACAGGATCTCACAAAACACAGGGATTCCCACCTGAGGGTTCTGCAGGAAGGTCTCTCTGTTATCAAAGCAGCCCCCAGATCGGTTCAGCAGGGGCTCTGGATGATTTGCCCAAGCCCCATACATCATTTCCTTCTCCCAAGTCTTGTGGAGGCTGAAGTAGGAGGTGTTCACAGTCCTGCAGATGTCCACATCTGTGAAATTCTTACACCAGTCCTCAAACGTCATCCTGCTCCACAGAACACCAGGGAAGTAATGGTTTGTTTAAAAATAAACAGTGATATTCATGCAAAGAGCCAAAACAAAACACAAAATCTTCCAGTAATTTGAGGAGGAAGCATTGCTCACCTGTCCAGGGGATGAACTGATTCAGTGGAAAGCTTTCCATGTGGAAATACTTGTGAAGACACAATCACAGAGTTTTAGAGCTTATTTCAGAGCAGCTTCATTCAGTGTGTTTGGTCAGATCAGGATCTGTTCTATTGCATCTCCTAAGCCTAAAGGACTGGTTGAACCTCCCAAGCTGGATTTGATAACACATTTTACAAAGGCCAAAGACATCACCCACAATTAAAGCAGGATCCACTCCTCATTGTTACAGTCCTTTTTGTCACATCTGTCTCTGAGCAGGACTCAAAGCTCTGCACCCTGGACAGGGTTTATTTAACCCCATCTCACCTGTGCCTGTTAAAGGAATGGGCTTGACTGCAGAGCAACTGAAAAACAGCTTGGGTCTTTGAATTACCAGCATGGCCTGGCTTATTCATGGCCCAGAGCCAAACCCTGCAGCTGCCAGTCCTGACAAAGCCAACAGAATTATTTTCACTCTGAGCCCTGCCAGCTCACTTGATGCAATATTGATCATCTCTTGAAGGACCTGCTGGGCTAAGGATCTAAGCTTTAAGCAAGGTCAAAATTAATAGAGCTCTAGACACTGTATAGAGAATGAACACTTCTCATTCCCATACTAGAAAACACCAAACAGATATCAAAATTCACTGGATGCAACTCTATTTTTAGATGCCTCAGCCATGGCTGACCTACAGACAGGCACAGTACTCAGTAAACAGGGTGTGAAATGCACGTGGTACTTCCTCAGATATTTTTACCCTTTTTAAAATTTAACTGGTCTAAACAGTGTTCAATATTGGGCATTGTGTCATGTAAACCAGCACATGTTCTCCTGGTTTCTGAGAGATGATCCTAAATACAGACAATAGATTCTGAGAGCTACTAATTTTGTTCTACTAGTTTTAAATCCATTTTTAGCATTCTTCCCTGTCATCCCTTGGGAGTATGAAAGAAACAGACCTTGGGATAACTTTATCCATCTGGCTTTGAAGCTGTTCAATGGCAGATTAATGACAGTTACTCAGTGCAGCCAGTGTCTCCAAATCCTTCACATCACTCCCACTCACCAGAACTCTCCATTGTTCTCAACAGTGAGCCCCAAATTCTTGCGCTCAGAATCGCTGACTTTCTTCCACTCTTTAGAACTAAAAGGAAATGATTTTTAAAAAGTCAAAACAATAAAGATAATTAATCAGTTAAAATAAAAACCCTCAACTGGAAAAAAAATTGAAGTAAAAATCTCTCCTGGTTCATGGTTTTAAAAAGAATATCAGAGTACTGAAAGGGCAGATGATATTGATGAAAGTGTGAGGCTTTCAAGAGGAGTTTTAAAACATTAATTGATTTGAAAGCTACTAAAAAAGAAAGAGATGAATAGGAAATAGGCTCAACTAGAGCAGAACTTTATTGATTTCCTTTGTCACACCCTCCATTAAGACTCTTAAGCACTTAAACAGCTGGTTTCCAAGGTCACAGGAGATTGACTCCATTCCCTGAAGGCCCCTCAAATGAAACCTGGTTTTCCTCCTCGGGAGATTATTGAACGCTTCACTTAGACCAGAGTATTCCTTTTGTCTTTTAATCACCTTAATAAAACAGGCCTGAGGTCTGAGATTTCCTCGGGGAGCCTTTGAGAAGAAACTGCTGGAGCCTGAGCACAGTGTCCAGCTTGCAGAGGAATGTTCCAGTGCACAGAGCCTTCAGGCACATAGCCCCTGCAGGCACCTGCTGCTGCAGGGGAGCACAGATCCTCAATTCCAGCATCAATTCCATCAGTTCTGCTGAAACCCAACACAGACCCTGTCCCTGATGGGTTACACCAGACAAACAGAGCCACAACTCCTCACTGCCCCTCCAAAAGCACTTGGAGGCTAAAGCTGAAGGTGGCTGGAAGGAGGGCAGGGAGGCTGCTCACCCTAACAGACATTTTCTTAACCTATCTGGAAACTGTCAATTTAATTCTGTTAGACCAAAAGCCATGGGCCACCATCAGAGTCCCCAGTGCTGGCATGACTGGCAGCTGTGCTTCACTTGAACAAGACACAGCAGCTCTTCCTTGCATTCTTTGCATTTCACCCAGACCAATCTCTCTGAAAGTAGTAGATTTTTGCTAGCTAAAGCATGGGTTATAAGAAATTAATATGCTGCTATTAAGAACCTGCATTGTTAAATACTAAATGCTAGCTGGTGAGCCCAGTGCTGAACTGTCACATATTTTTCACGTATATATCACCCATGATGGGAGACATCCCCTCCAGCAATCATTTCTCTTGCTGTGGAGGTACCTGCTAAGCCCATGGCCCATATAAAAATTCATTAGAAAGTTAATTAGAAACAAATCACAAATATGGCACTTTTACAGCATTTTTCACCAGTCACTTAAATTATCTACAAGACTTTTACCACCGCCAGCAGCTGGAAATGACAGATGAGAAACTGAGTCCCAGACACGCTAAGTGGTGAAGCTGGGAATGAGCCCCATGTTCTTGACTCATGAGCTGTTTTTCTTCCCATGTGTTCCAGTGTGCCAGAAGAATGATGCAAACAGTAAATGAGGTCCAGGGAGCTATAAACTCCTCCAGGACATGCTCATTTTCTCAGAGGAAAATGGGCAGAGATGGTATGAAAAATGCATATTATATGATTGGCTCTTCACAAATATTAGAATGAACACTATATGTGTTATGTTAGAGAGTTATGTTGTATTAATTTTTGTAGTGCTGTATTAACCTTTTAAATATAGGTTTTTGTAAAGACATAATATTAAAATAGAAACTATGTAATGTAAGATACTTTTTGTAACTAACTCAAAGAATGAATAGAATAACCAAGAAATTCTTCACCTAAAGAAAACAACACAAAGACACCCAGGAAAGAGTTATTGCCTCCTTATCTTTACCTAAGTAGACACTCTAGAGCCAAGAAATTTATTTATGTGACAAGAGGAGGAACAGAGATGAAACAGGAGACACCCTTTGTTTGAGAGGAATGTTTGAATCATGTATGAAGAAGTATGAATATACAACAGGCTATTGCTTTTTAGGGGTAACCCTTATTAGTGCTTTGTGCTTTTCCTCAGAGAGAAGCACTGGGACGTCTGTAATTCTTTGCTTTTTATTGTCTCTTTTATTGTCCTAACCCTAATTATCCCAATTTGTATTACCTTAATTTTTTTGTTATTAAGCTTTTAAAATTTTAAAAAAGAAACAAGTGTGAAGCGTTTTTCACAGATGGCACAGAGGTTCAGCCATTTCTGAGTATGGGTGTGTCTCACCAGCATTTACCCAGGAATTCCAGTGGCCCCGGCACAGCTTCACCCCTTTGGCACTGGGTTTGCAGTCTTACCTGTCGCTCCAAGCACCGTGCCATTCTTTTCTGCCCCAGGGATTCCTCAGCCTGATCATGAAGAGCTTTTCTGCCTTGAAGGAGAACAGGAGCCTCTCCCCGAGGCACAGCTTGCTGATGGCAGTCACGGAGTAGGCATGGCCCACAACGAGCCCCATCTCTGTCTCTGCTTCACTGGGCTGGCCAGAGGACTCCTTGGGCACAGACAGTGACAGTCAAACAAAGGAACTCACATCTCTCACGAGCCTGACAGCTCCAAGTTCAAGAAAAATTTGGCTTTCATTCTCTTCCTGAGTGATTTGACTATGCATAATAATAATAACAGCACTAGGAATCAGAACCAGGGGCTCACCAGTCTGGTGTTGGTGGTGCCAGACAATTCCAGTGCCACAGTCCCAGAGCACTGGGAATCCTGCCTGCTGCAGCCAGTCTGTCTCCTCCTGGCCTCAGAGTTAGGGACAGGGCTGGTGGAAAATCTTTATCAGCCCTTCCAAAATCTTGTCATCTCTACCAAATGGCTCTTCTGGACATCGATGACTGTGCCCAGACTGTCTGGGGGTGTCCTCACCTGGACACTCATTAATTTAGCTGGTGGTCCAGTGGTTGTTCTTGTGTTGGAATAAATGTGATACCCAGGAAGAACTACTGGCAGTGGGTAAAAAGGGGAGAGCACAGGCACAAGGAAAAAAATTTCCAAGCCATTTGTGAAGCCTGTCCTGTACCTCACTCACTCCTGGCAGGGCTCTCTTATGTGGCAAAGGGAATATCTGTAGGGTGCTTTAGGAACTGGGTTTGCTCATCATAAACTCCACATAAGAATCTCAGCAGTGATCAGGTTGTCCCTAAACTAACCCTAAACTGTCCTGTTTGATGACCTAGGCCTGATCAGATGCTGATCTAAGAATACATAAAAGTAGCTGAGCTCTGGAAAAGAGCACAAGTTCATTTAATGCATCCAAATCTCCTGATCTAAACCCAGAAAAGCAGCACTATACAAAGATGCTGGAGTTGTTTTGATGGTCCTGGATCCAGATTCTCCACACCCTCACTGAATCCAGCCAAGCCACTCTTGAGTCTCTCTCATCTATCACCCATATGGGCTATCACCCATAGGGCCTGGAAACACTCATTCCCTTGGACATCAAGGAAGGAAAATTTGAGTCAGTGCAGATCCTTGTGTGTAAACTTGTAATTACCTAATTAATGCTCAATCAACCCTTAGCTGTGGTGGAGAGAGCAAGAGGTGTTAGTAATGCAAATATTTAAATATAATTTAAATATTTAAATATAAATATATATTTAAACATAAATATATTTTTTATCATTACACATTAATATATTAGTATAAATATATGAATATTTAATGATAATTAAGGACTTTCCACAGTTATGAAATGCACATAGCATTTCCTCAGATATTTTTACCCATTTCAAAATTTAACTGGTCTAAACAGACAAGGTCCTTGTCCTAAGGCAAATGTTGCACTGATAGTACAGTGCTCAGTCCCCAAAGATAAGAAATCACATAGAAAAAAAAGGGGGGAAGGAGAAATTCCTATCAAATTGGAACTGACAGATGGTCTGGCAACTGTGAGAGTCTCACCAAGCCCTCTCACAACAGCTCCCAAAGAATCACCTCGAGTGCTCCCCCAGCCTGGCTGACATTCCCGTGGCTCTGGGCTCCCTCCATCTCACACTTTCACTTGCATTTTTCACAACTAAAAGCATTAAACAAGGAGTCCTTGGCAGCATGGGAGTCTGTAACTTCTCCTGCTGCCTTTACTACCCCCCAGGCTTTTCTCACTGCTGGCCTTTCCCACCTCATTCTGAAGACACTTATTTATTTCTTTATTCAAATGAGATTTTGAAACATCTCCTGTCTGTTCAGATTTCCAAATGGTGATGCTCAGGCATCCAAGGCAAATGATGACATGTTTGTAAGGCAGCAATGAAGCCACTTGAGTATTAAATATTCCACACCTAGCAAGCTCCACTGCGTGTATATTACATCAAAAAGTGACAAATACAGGCAAACTTAGGAATGGCCTCTCTGTAATCAATGTTTAGAAGCATTTGTGCTTAATTTGGAAGGCAGAAACATAATGCCAGGAATCAGTGAAAGCATTACAACTGCCTAATTAATTGCATTTTAAAATACAGCTCCCTGTACTGAGTCAATCACCTCACCAAATTCTTGTTAAGAAACAGAACTGTTAATGTTCTAGCATTTGGGAGCAACCTATCATTCTGCAAACAATGTTTGCAGTAACAATTCACACCAGGCAGTCTGCTCTGCCAGCCTGGTCTGAGCAAATCAGATGGAATTCTTTCAAATAAAAATTCAGGCTTTATGAGAAAAAGGTAAAACAAAACCCAAAGACCTTGAAGCTTTTGTTTCTGAGCTGTTTCCTGAAGTTGTTGGAAGGGACAGACAGGACCCCTGTTCTATCTCAGGTTAAAGTTTGTGTCCCAGGAGGTACCAGGTGCTCCTCTTTGGTGCCACGCCCTGATGCAGGACAGTGCATGGCCAGGGCCAGATCAACAGGTAACATTCTCAGGAACCTCCATAAACCAGCTGATTTTCTGCTGTTCTTGACAACTCTCTTCATACAAGAATTTCTGAATTAATTATCTTCATTCACAGATAGGGAAACTAAAGCAAAATGTTTAAGTGATTTAACTAAGACCAGTCTTAGCTAAGGTCCTAAACTGAACCAGGGGCCATGGGAGGAAGATTTTGAAGTGCACTTAGATGCCAACCCTGCAGCTCCTAGAAAATTATCCCTTTTCTGTGGGCTGCTGGATTAATGGTTCATGATAAATGATTTAAAAAATAATTTAAAAGCAATCTTTTAGGAAATACTCAGAGCCTTTGGAGTTTGTTAGCCCTTCATATGTGATAACAGCTTTGGACAAGGTGAAGATTTCAGCACTGCCCAGTCAGGAGATGAACTGAAGAGAGGTAAATCTTCCTCAGAAACCATCTCCTCTCTACTGACTATGGGAACTTCAGGGCTGTGGCCCCCTAATGTGGGCACTGAGTTACCTAAGCCTCACATGAGCCAGCACAGGCAAATTCTGCAGATTAATTCCAGTGGGGAGATTATTCAATATATTCAATATATCAAATATATTCAATATCAAATAGCATTACCTGAATAATCAGGTGAGCTCAGCCTTTCAGCTCAGCCCCACTGTCACCCTGACTGCACTGGCACAACCAAAGTCAAGAAGTCTCAGCAGCTCCGTGCCAGAACTGTTTTCTTTTAGAGATTTCTCTAAGAAATAAAGCAGTTGAATGCTGCTATCTGCTCTGTAAATGAGGGTGGATTTACCTCAGGTCAATTCACAGCTGTGACCATTCAGAAAAAAGAATTTCAGACATGCAGTGAAGTGGCAGCACAAGCAGTTGTGATTGTATTTAGTGGCTCCTGGAGCTGGAAGCACTGGCTAGATTTCTCCATACAAAGCTTTTCCAAACATGCAAAGGAAGGATATACTCAATATCTAATAATGGTATTTCTGCCACAATATTTTCATTGAAATAAACCCTTAAAATCCAGCTCTCTATACTCACCAAAATGGAGCAGCTGATGAACCCTCCTCTTTTATGCACTTTCATCAAGTCTTCAAACAGCTTCATCTGCTCAGAAATAACCTCACCATATTTGCCCTCTGCCAAATTAATGGATTCTGCCACTGCTCCAGTGAAATCCACCAGGGCTTCTGCAGCACAGCCTCCATCCAAGGCTTGGTAGGATCCAGCCAGCCTGAGGGCAACACAGAACATTCTCAGTTTACAAGAGGCTGGAACAAATGCTCTGATTTGGCTTGAATGCAGGGAACATCTTTGTGTCTCACCAAGGAAAAAACAGAACAGAACAAAAAAGCCTGAGCAGACTGCAGATAAATCTTCCCTGGTTTCTAGGACCCTTAAGGATTTGGGCTGCTGAAGAAGACTGCACTGCACTCCTTTATGATTTACATCCTTAACAGAGATTAAAGAAGGAGTTTTCAGTCTTTTTTAGGTTCTCTACCAGAAGCAAAACTAAAACCTAAGGAAAGTCTGATAGAACTGAAAGACAAAACAGACAAAGGGACAACACTGAGGACTACAAGCACAATGAACCAGCTCATACTTAGCATATGCTTTCTCCAGCAAAGCACTCCAGAATTCATTTCTCACGTTGGAATGGCAGTAGATCAACTCCCCATTCTCTGTTGGCAGCAGATCATCAACCACCACCTCTGTCCACTCTCCAAAGCGCCAGAAACGGAAACGGAAAATCCCTGCATATTTCCTTGGGTTTTTGGGGTCCCATTCCTGCTCATTGTAGTCTGGAATCACCTGAGAAACCATGGAAGGGGAAGTTCAGCATGTGCACTGTGCTGAGGTTTATTCCCAGGGCAGACTGCCCTGGAACATGTTAAAGAAAGGGAAGATTTGAATCCACCAAAATTCACCCCTTGTTAGTCCTAGGGAGAAAAACACTGGCTGATAGGCAGGGAAACAACCAAGCTTAGCTTGGTTTATTTTAGCTTTATTTCCAGCAGCACACACACCAATCACCCACCTGCTGCCAGAGGCTTTTCCTCAAAGCCAGGCAGGAGCACGCAGCCACAAACCAGCAGTTCCCCAGCTTGCCCTGGTGGAAGTCATGGGAGCTCATTCCGTCCACAAGCAGGTAGGGGTCTTCACAGAGGTCCTGGCAAAGCACACCAGAGATTACTGGAGACTCCACTCCTGATATGATCACAGCAGCCTTCCAGTCAAGAAAAGCAGCAGGAATTGATGCTGCTGACACCTGAGCTCTGAGCTTCTCCTTGTCAAGCCTAAAGGGGGGGAATTCTGCCTTAAGATTTTAGCCTTCATATTTTGCAAATCCTGTGCTGCAATAGTGCATAACTCTACACTTCATATAAAGTGTTAAGTACTGTCTTCACACTTTGGTCAGACAAAACAATTCCTCTGGGCCTGGAACCCAAGGACACCCTACAGCCTCAGGCCCCAAAAAGTATAAACAAAAGTGAATTGTGGGGGGAGCGAACTGGGGGAATGTGACTTCATTACCTGAAGCTGTAATTTGAGATCAAATTTATATCTGTCTGAGCAACTTGTGATCATCATCCATCTTGGGAGTAGCCTCTGTGAGGCTTTGACTGCCTGAGGTGTACCTGTTAAAGGCCTTTAATAAATACCCACTTTATTATTTTAACTCTGTCTGGCCTCTCTCTGGGTAACCCCTCCAAGGCATCACTTCACTGCCATTCCTTTGGCTGACACACTGGAAACCCTCCCTCACCAACAGCCTGAGCCACTGCAGTGACCCCAACCCCTCAGCACCACAGCAGGAAGGGAACACCTCTTTGTGAAGCACACCTTTTATTCTCTGGGTCTCATAATTCTCATGGATCTGGCTCCTGTCAGAAATATTTGTCCCTCCTTTCCTGGCTGCATCTCTATCTATTGCTGTAGTCCATGCAGTGACAAAGGACTCTTGGCAATAATATCAGAAGGCTAAATATGATTTATTAACATGATTTTATAATTCAAAGAATTGGGCTATTATGTGCCCAGTGCGGAACATCGAAGCTGCTGCTTCCAGCTCCGTACCAGGAATGCCACAATAGCTTACACACTCAGAGATAACAACTTTTCACCTCACAGGCTGAAAGGAAGAAAAACCCCCATCTCCTATTATCAGGAGACAGGGCAGAGAAAACCTCTGTCCTTGAAACACAACTCAGAGATTTTTTTATAGTATCTTATACAGAGTAAAAAGACGCTTTCCTATGGGAAGACTTTTTCTGCAGGCCTGCATGCAGGGAAACTTATAATATGTTCACACAACATCTATCCACATGCAGATTCCTACCAGAGCATGGCTGAATCTTCCTGGGATGTCTCCCTGCTCTTCCCTGGGTTACCCCTTGCACTAAAGGGAGAACCTCTCAGTGTCATGGACCATGGGAAAGCCACAGGGGTGCATTTTGCAGTAGTCATGTGTTTGTCCCCACAAAATCCTCGGCAGAGGTGTCCTGCTGAATGGAGAGGGAACCTCCCACCAACACTTCAGCAAAAAGTAATGGGACCATCCCCAGCTGGTGTGGAACCTGCATGGTTCAACCCAGTGACTACTCCTGACACTCTCCTGTCAGTCACTGCCCTTCCTGACTGGCTGAGAGGATGGCAGAGCAGGCAGTGCCAGGAAATTCTGCTCTTTCACAGTTTAATAACCCTAACTTTCAACACTGTGGAAATGACCGTATATCCAAGCATTAGAAATGCAGAATAAATAACTCCATCTCATTTCAAAATGGCAGGAGACCCCAGATTTCCTGCAGTCTGTCCTGTCTGCCATCAGCAGTAGAGGAAGGAGCTGTGCTCCATACCTGTGGATTCTCTCTGCCCTTTGGTAATTAAAGATGATGATCCCGAAATAGCAGGACTGCAACCCAAGTGTGGCTACAGACCACAGGCATGTCTGTGATGTGACTCTGACAAATCAGAGCCAGATGAACTCATTTCCAGAGAAAAGAACCACCTCAGTGCTCAGCTGATGGTTTTAAAACCTGGGCTGGTTTAGCTGTTGCCACCTGAAATAAGCTCACAGCATGGAATTCACAGAGCTGCAGCCGTTCTCCTTAAGAAAATTGTAATTTTGGCATGAGACTTTTCTCATTAAATAACAGCTGACATTTTAAATGCCTTTTGGGAAACAAGCAACTGATCATTACACGGCACTACTCTTCTATCAGGAATTCTCACGTGTCTGCACTTAGAGAAAATTCAAATCTTATTAAGAAACCTTAACAAAAATCTGAGGAACAAAATGGTGCCTACGAGGAAAACTGACCACATACAAGATGTTCATCAGCATCATGGACAGATTCATTCAGGCTCCCTGGATGCTCTGACAGGGAATGGCAGCAGCACCTCCAGGCTGGCACTTCAGAGATGTAAATCCACCTAGCTGCAGGGGTTGACATCAGTTGGCCACTTGGCTTTCATGGTGGTGGCACACATCCCACATCCACGTGGGCTAGATTCAATTTTATATCCCATTTCCTGGCATCTCTGGCATTAGTAATTTCTACTTTGTTTTTCCTTTCAAAATGTTATTTTGTTAGAATAATAAATGAGGGATAAATGGAGTCATTGAGGTTAAAACTGTCCAAACTTTTCTGTCACTAGTGGAAGCCAAAACTTTAATTAGTTTTAGAAAGAAATTAAGCACTGCTGTGTATTATGAAGATTTTATTTGGTTTTGATAAAAAATAACCACATGAAACTGCCATTTTTAAATTGAAGCGTGTCTTGCATATCACAAAGTCCTCAGGGGAAAAACAGAGCAGCATGTGCCAAAATTTATGGAGGAGATCAGCATTTGCTGAGTGCTGGGGTCCAAAGCAAACATGGAACAGCAGAACTCAGAAACCTCTCTGCTTCCACCAGAGTCACCAAATTCTCTAGGGTCCTGCCTGATAAACCCTTCCTGATTAAACCACCTAAGAGCCCTGGAGTTCTGGGGCTAAAGAACAGTGCAAGAAAATGCCACCAATTCTGTTTCTTTTGTCATTAATTCTCTTGTCATTACAACAACTTCTATGGTGACTGTCGCTGCATGGCTCAGATGAGACACAATAACACTGAGGCACAACCCAGAGCTCACTTCAGCTCTTTGCTGTCTTCTGGGCTTTGTGATTTTCACCACTTTTGCCATATAGTAAATTCTTAGGAGTATTTTTATCTATTAAGCCACAATTCCCCCAACACAAGTTAGAAACGTGCTATTTCAATATATTATTCTGAAGTCCTTGTGAAGACCTTTAAGCATTTTTGGTTGCCCCAAGCATGTAAAAAATAGAAATTAAAAAGAATACATATAAAAATTTTTTAAAATATATTTTTCTATAATGCTCCCAGCAGTTAGGATATATTACGCTCCCAATTAGGATAGTTGAGGACCAAGCCAGTTACTGTCAGAGGAATTACAAGAGGCAATGACATGAGATGTGATCCAGGCACTTCAGGAGTCCCCATCCCTTCTCTCTCTTGCTGCCTAAGCACCAAGCACTGGGGCTTTGAGTTCCACCAGAACCTCCTCCTTTGCAAACACAATGGTTTAATTCTTTTTCTCAGGATCATTTTGCATCATCTGTGCTGTGAAAGAGAGAAATATCTTCCCATTTCCAAGAAAATGTTCAAAGGCAGTTACTAGATCCTACTACACATCATTAGTGTCTGACAGCCACCCTATTTCTGATCCACCAGCACAATAAAAGCAGTTGTTGCAGTATTTGTGCCTGGGAGCATCCCTCGGTCTATGTGCAGAGCTCTGTCCAGTTCTCCCCACACACATGTACATAATGAAATAAACACCATTTGCAGAACTCTAATTGGGCTGGGCAGAGTCTGGAGGTGAGGTTGGAGGGTTCAGAGTTCTGCTGAAAACCCTGATGTTCTCATTGTCCTACCAGGCTTTCATTTGCATGACAGAAGTCTGTTTGTGTCACCTCCCATCCTTGCTGTGTAGGCTTGAAATATCTGACATTCAGACACTGATGCTGTGAGGAATAAAGTGGCTCACAAAACCTCTTTTTTCCTGATTTTAAATGGTCCCTTTATTTGTAACAAAGCAACCTGGTCAACTGGATTGCAATCCCATCTCAGTTGGGATCCTACAGGATTCCCATACCTGCCTTCCTAGCCCTTCATCCAAGCAGTGATGAAAATTCTGATGAGTGCCAGACTAAGGGAGATTCCTGTAGGATTCCAGCAACACAACTTGAGAGTACTCCAAGTAATTGATTTCTCCAGCTATGCATCCCCATGACAGAGATTATACAAAACAATGTGAACCATGGGAGACAACAGAAACCCATTTCACTGGGGCCATGAAATGGATGGTTTGTGTGTTGTTCTGCCACAATTCCCTAAAATTAAAAAAAATTTAAAAAGAAAGGATGGATTTTATTTGAGACCAGATGAACCACTGAAAGTACAGCAGGTAACTGATTGTGCATTGATATATGCATTTACTCTTAGAGTAATTTAGCTAAAGGAGAAAATTCCCCTTAACTCTGAACATGCATCTCCTGGTGTAAGTATTACCAGTATTCATGAACTGAAAGTTATGCAGTATTGTTTATAAACAGGGAGAAAGACATTCAGAGGGTTAATTAATTAGCTGTGTGTCTTCACTGGCATTAGCTGAAGCTGCACTGTAAAAAACATTAACTGTAAAACATTAAGAGATCTCAGATGTCCAAGAAAAGGTAAAGATGATTTTTTAACAGATTAGGGCCTGTCAACTCTCAGAGAGAAAAGCAGAGATTCAGTCAAGGGAAGAAGAAACAAGAGCAGTAACTGTTTGCAGCTAAGATTTTCAAAGGTTTCTGTAGTATTTAGAGCTTACTTTCTCCAGCACCCTTTAAAGAACCCAGCCCCAGCATGACAAATAATCCACCTTTGCTTGCACACCAGACCTACAGAGGCAGGCACTATCAGACTGATCTACTTAAGCCCAGTAACCATTCCCCTAATTTTTGTAAAGCAGGTTGATTTCTGTCAGAGCTGAGAATTGCTTCCATTTTCTTCCCTTCTCCCACCCTCACATCACCCTGAGTCAGCTCCTGTAGAGACAGTATAGGGAAGCAGGGGGAATGGCAATTCTTTCTGAACATGGATGGAAAAATTCAGCTTTGGCTGCAGCTGACACTGAACCAACCTCATCTAAAGGAAGGCAGCAAAGACAGCACCCTGTGGTTGTGGAGCTGAAGAGGTAAATGGGATTGTCCATCCTATAATAAACCCCAGCTGTGCTGGCATGCTCACAGAAGCCCTCCCCAGAGCAGGCTGTGTGCCAAGGTATTTGCAATTAGCCCAAGGTGCAAAACAACCAAGCCCAACTGCACTGGATACTCCAGTGCATGCAAAAAGACTTTTACAACCTTGTTGTGGCTGGAAAAAATCTGCCTGTGGAGTGAAAAAAGAGAAGTGACCCCTCAGGGGACAGTTCTCAGAGAAATCTCCACTAAAAAAAACCCAGGGCCAGATGTGACGCGGCTGAAAGAGCCCTTGCTGAGATCAGGAGGGAACTTTTGGCAGTGCTGTTACACCCTGTAAACCCAAAAAAGGCAGGTTTAGCCCCAGGTTTCTGTCTGTACACCCTGAGCTCAGGATGTGCAGTTCCTCTGTAACCTCTGTGCCCATCATCCAGCAGCATCAGCTCCTCAAGTGAGATAATGCCCAGTGCTGCTTCAACAGAAACTGAGCAGCACATGAGCAAGGAGGAGAGCATGCCAGAGCTCCAGCCTTGTGTCAAAGAAAACTCAGCTATTTGGGGATTGAGAAATGCTTCTTCCCCCTCCTCCCTCTCCACTAAATCCTGTTACAAAACCAAATGCATCACACACATTTTTATAGTGTTCTTTTTTTCCTTTTTCAGTTTGGGGCTAGTGGTGACTAATACTCAGTCCATAAGTTTCAGCCTCGCCCAGCCTAAGAGACACGTGTGTTTGGGGAGGATCTGAATCACTGTTTTGGAAGAAAAACCTCCAAAACTGGAATTGGGCAATATGGCGTGTATCTTGGCTGCCTGTAGGCTTCACCTGACCCCTGGAGCAGTACAGCTGCTCTCTCCAGAACGCTGACAGGGCTCGGAAGGGCTCAGTGATGGGCCCTAGGGCTGACCTTTTCCTGAACCTCCTCACAAAGTGTTTGCTGAAGCCCTGCCAGTCCTCTGCCACTGCAGCCCAGAAATCACTCCAGACTACAATGAAAGATTTGCTGTTCTCCCATGTTGTATAAACATAAGTTTTTTTGTATGTAGGTTTGTAGAAAAAAATTTTTTATGGGAAAGCATTTTTTGATTATTTTTTACTCTGTACAACTTTCTATAAACAAATCTCTGAGCTGTGTTCAAGAACACAGATAGTTTCTCTACCTGTCTCCTGATAGAAAAGAGTTTTCTTCCTTTCAGCCTATGAGGTGAAAAGTTGTTATCTCTAATTGTGTAAGCTATTCTAGCATTCCTTGGACGGAGCTTAAAGCAAGAGCTTAAGATGCTCTGGACTGAACAAATAATAGCCCAAATCCTTTAAATTATAGAATCATGTTAATAAATAATATTTAGCCTTCTGATATTATTGTCAAAAATCCTTTATTACTACACAAACCACAGCAATACTCCCAGAGCCCTCAGACAAGAACGAACCACCTCAAATCACCTCTTGCTGCACTATCTGAGTTTGGGATGCTACAGAACTGCAGCACATCCACAACACCTGCAGAGAAAAGCTGCCTTGTTTGAGAAGAACACTTTGTTTCTCCCTGAATTTACCAGAACACAGCCTTTGCCTCCTGCCTCCTTCCCCTTGTAAATTCCCTTCTCTAAACTCGGTACCACAATTTGTGTGACTTCCCCATCAGCCATCAGAGATGCCATTCTTAGGACAGAATTCACTTCAGGCAACATCAAATTCTCTCAGCCAGATATCCAAACTCCCCTGGAAGCAGAGCTCAGGTCCTTTCAAAGGGCAGTGCACAGACAGTGCACAGTGTACCCTGCCACTGCTATGGTGCTGTGACACTGGAGAGAGCCCTGTGTCTCTACTGATCATATAAACCAATAGTTCAGAGCAATTCCAACCTCTATGGAACTTGATTTTCAGCTATTCCAAAGCTACAACTACTGTGACATAATGTAGGGGAAAAAGATTTAATCAAAGTCCCAATTTAATTGGTTAAAACTGTATATGTTTAAACTTCCTCGAAAAAGTGATAATTTTCCATCCTAAAGGGACCACTTGGGGGTCGCTAATCTGAAGTTTTCTTGCAAAATGTTTTACAAGGATTTACTCTGATTTTGAGGTGGTGATGCTCCATGAAAAACAGGTAGATGTAGTAGCAACATTTTAAAGAAAATCTGAATGTAGCCATGCACCAAAGCAGGGGAAATATTTTTACCTTAAATGCAATAAAAGAGGATGGCCAGGGACAAAGCCAGTCCTTAGAGCAACTCCCTGACATCATTTCCAGAAACACCCTAACGTGACTGAGGTCAGACATGGACTGTAAGGCCACTCCTCAGATTCAAAGGCCACCCACTCTTTACCTCCATCTTTTTATCGCTTCCTCAAAACATGTTTGTCTGTCAAATTCTCGGACGAGTTTCCTCAGATGGGGAATAAAAGCAATAAGAAAAGGAGGTTAGAAAAAGTCACACCCATTTTTTCACAGCACTGAAACATTCAGCACTGGACCAGTGTGGAATAAACTATTCCCAGGTCAGTACTCCTGACTGTCTGGCTCTGGCTGAGGAAGAAAATATTTGTTTTCCTGATAACGAGCATCATTTTGGCTCAGGGGCCATGATCTGGTCCAGTCTGACCTTCTGCTGTGTCTCAGGGGGCTGGCAATGATGCAGATGGAATTCTCCATCACTGCCTTTTATGAGGAAGGGAATTTGCTGTTTACAAAAGAGTATCAGGCAGATTTCAGCAAAGTCACATTTATTTTTTTTTATTACATTGAGTATTTTGTGGCAAAACTAAAGTCAAGTCATCAAACATTGTCTGGAGTGAAAATTCAGATTAATCTGGGAGATTTGTTTTTCCTGAAGGGAGATATTTCTCCCCTGCCCAGTGGCAATGCACAGACTATAAAGATTAAAAAGCATTAAGTCTAAACACCACATTAAAGAGCATAAACCCCTTTAGCAACAAGTTCCTCCTTTCCACATCCCTTTTCCAGCAGGGTTTGCTTTCAGCCTAGATTCCACTATCTACCAATCATGGCATTTATCTCAGACACTTTCTTAAGGATAAAAATCCTTTATCCTCTTCTCCCAGATTCCTCATCTTTTTCAGACAGCACCTTGAGGTGTTCTCCCACTTATTTGCCTCAAGCAAAAATATGTGAATGCCTGGGATAACAGTTCAAGGCATATCCAGTGACACCCTGCACAGAAACCCTGGGAATTGTGATCCACCCCTCACCATTCTGGACTAGATGTTTGCTTCATAACATAAAAAGAGGAACTGTAAAATGACATAAAGTCCTCAGCATAAGACACAAGCTTCTTAGGCTATGAGATGAGTTGAGCTGTATAAAATTTTGGATTTTGAATTGGTTTTTAATAGAAATGTTGTTCTAGCCAGCACAACACAACTTTGCTGAGCCTATGAAGGTCAAAGTCTATGGAGGGTCTTTGTCACCAAATGACACATATCAGACCTAAAATTCCAATCTGGACATCCTTTCTGGCAAAGATCAGCCTTAGAACATGTAAACCAGAGTATTTTTCTTTTAGGAAAATAAAGAGTTCAAATTCTAAGCTATAAAAATATTGCCTCAAAAGTGACACAGCAGCATTCATTTTACTCCTGAATACTGAAAGCACTTTTATGACTCAGCCAAATCAGTGTGTCATAGAATCACAAATTCACAGTAACTACCAGGAAGGATTTTATTTACACATCTTGAAAACAAACAGCAGCTTCTATCTCTAAGACATATTTTAAACTTTGTCTTGGAAAGATTTTCATTAAGCAATAAAATTATCAGCATGTGAGATACGTTTCTTCAGTTTTGAGTGATGACACTGAAAAACCCACATCAGTGACTTCCAAAGAAAGATTATTAAGCAAAATCACAGTTGCTGTATCTGCCAGGCAATCAAGCCCTTGCTTTTCCTTCTATGTAGATGATTTTGTCTTGCACAGATGGCTATTAGAGTACTAAAATGAATAAAATATGTTTGGATAACATGCTGTTATACAAAGTGATCTTGAAGATTTCTTCTTTCCAGCCTCAAGAGAATTTCCAGGATAAACCAATCTGAATATGCTTTAATGTTTTACAAACTCTGCATGTCACTTTGGATATTATTATTGTGCAACTTAAATGCCCAAACCATTGAAAAGGCAGAGGAACTTGGATGCTTTAATCACTTAAGGACTTGTGAAAACATGGACCTCTATCACTGAATAGTCAATAAGTTTCCTAGCACCATTAATAATAATTAATTTTGGATTCTCTTCTGCTTCAACCCAAAACAACGACTAGAGCAGATTCAGTCAGACAGATCCATGGACAAGAGCCTTTGGCTGTCTGGGAGGACTCAGCCTGTCAGGGTGTAGTCAGAATATTTATTCAGTCATGATTTTATCCCACTTGAAGCACAGTGAGTTTCATCTTTGTGATAAAATTGTTCAGACATTTAAGAGACTTCTTGCTTGCAAAGACAGAGCAAGAAACTTTTTTCCTTATTTATATCATGCTGTTTCTTTCCATAGCTCTTTCACTGCTTGAGCTAATTTTTTATTTACTCAATGTGATATAAATACACTGAGTTGAATTCACCACTTCGTTTCAGACAAATTTCTCTGTTAAACACTAACATTGGTGCCATCACTGAGAAATTACCCTCCTGAATTACCAGCTTAGAAATCTTTGGAATCCAAATAATCTCCCTCCTAGTTTTCACAATTACTACTGGCAACCATAGGAATATTCACAGTGCCCAACCTCACAGCACTTCCCAGAGAACATAAAGTGTTTGATTTGGAATTATGGATTTGAAGCTACATTCTGGGTAAAACAGAAGGGACCCAGACCTCCAGTTCCTGTTATGTGTTCAAAGCACCACAAAACTTCCTCTGAAGATGAAGTTTGTCAGCGAATATCTAGGAATTGCTGTGAGAACTTCATCATTTTTATTTAATCAGGGACTAACAGCAAAATTAAAGTCAGCAAAAAACCTAAGGAAACATTCCGTCACTCTCACAAGACAGAAGGGCCTGTTTATAATAATGCTGAGGTTTGTCAGTGTTGCTTTTCCCTTGCCTTACAACATAAGTATTTACAACATAAGTATTTACAACATAAGTATTTACAGTTCAGCCATTATGTTCACTGGGGGCGAGGTTGGTTTTTGATTTTTGGCAGATTTTGGAATGTCTGCACAAGTAGCTTAACCTGGTGACCCTGTGTCTTCCAAGCACAGCCTCCCCCTCAGGCCATGCAGTTTTCACTCCACCCAAATGCAAAGCAGATTGTCAGCTGTAAATCATCATCACTTTAGCTAAACCAAGGGCTGATGGTGCTTTATAGGTGCAAGTCCCCCCAGTCCACCTCTGTCCACAGGCAGATGCAGCTTTGCTTTGGTTCATGAGACATTCATCATTTTAGGGAAATAAATGTGCTTGTTAAGACCAGGAAGGAGAAATGCCACTGCTGGGATTACATCTGAAATATTTGGATTAAATTGCAGTTATTCCTCTTATAGTGCAGACAGCAGCTGTTTGAACAGTTAGATCAGGTGCCCAAATGTGAAAAGCAGCTTTTAGGCAACTGTCACTTCTGAGGAGTTTAATTTGTGGAGAGGAGAGTCAGAGAGTGAAGGAGGAGGGAGGAGAGGCCAGAGGATGAGGTGCTGCATTCACATATCCATTTAGGGAGGAAAATCAGATGTCCAAGGCTTAAATGCCTTATCTGCAGGGAGGAGGAAACAGATAGCAGTAGTCATGCACAGCAAATGCAGCTCTGCACAAAAATGGATTATCTACACAGTTATCCTACTGACCCATGGAGAGAAAATTCCTGAATTTTTGCCTTTTATCAGTCACACAGGTGCTTCCTTAAAGCTCCTGGGCTAAACTTGCAGCAGCAATAAAACTCCAAGTGTGCAGACCAAAGCTCAGCCCACAGGTGGATCACTGCTAAATGAGATTTCATTTTTTACTCACCATCACAGGACTGAAGATTTAGTACAGTATTAGGAAGAAAACCAACCCTATATTGAGAATTATTCACTGTATCAGACTAGAAACTGCTGTCTCCAGACCTCAATGTGCTTTATACAGCACAGACACTCTTTATTAACCAGACCTTGGGGAGCCACTTGTCCAGCTCCCAGGCTCAGGAAGGGTCACCTGGAGCAGGAGTGCTCAGGTGGTTCCTGGACAGCTCCAAGACAGAGATTCCATTTCCTCATGCACAGGAGGAGGTCAAGGTGGCCTCTGCCACCTCCAACACTGGCCAAAGTTCAGTGCATGATTATTTTGAGATAACACTTGCTCTTAATAAAAAGTGTATTTTTTCCTGAGGAATAACATTTTATTTTCTGAAAGCTGGAAAAAAAAATGCAAATTCAAAATGTTTTAGCCTCTGTGATTCAGTTAGAAACAATGCCACATACAGGCAAAAAAGCAGTTCTAAAAGGTTCTTTCACCTGTGAAGGATTTTTAACAGCTTCTTTTTAGCCAAGAAAACATATATATTTATTTAATCTTTAAATAGAATTAATCTTGAAGGAAACATACATTTGGATCACAGGAACACAGCATGAAATTCAAACAAATTACTCTGCAAATCGAAGGCAGAATGGCTTACTAAACCTCAAATTCCAGTTCATCCCAAATGCCCTTTTAAATATGGAAATAATATGACAAAAGCATGAAGCTCTTCACACAGAAAGCATTTTTTGGATGTGGATGCTTTCCACTCTTGCTGAAGAGTGTTCACAGAACAATACCTCAATTTCCTTTGCAACTTGCATGTTTAAGCTGTAATTTTTCCTTCAGAGAAGTCAGACATTTAATTCTTTTGGAAGACTAAATCAATGAACTAACAATTACTGTAAGAAGACTTATGCTAGCTGGGGATATGATCCTCACGCTTTTTGTTTTACAGTCTCAAAATAAATTTTACCATGTCATTCTTACTACATCGCCTCAGGACAAACAGAAACTGTTTGAGAAACCAATTTTCATCTAATGACAACTGAACCAACTAAATAAAACCTGACATTTTATACTTTAAAGAAACCTTCAGAGCCTTGGAGTTGTACTGTTTGTGTTCTAGAAATGACATTGAGGTAGTTTAATATTTTTTTTCTTTAGAGGAAACAACCATAACATTATAAGAAAGCCTTCATCCAATCTGAGGGAGGGAAATACAAACTGGAAAAAGTGCCAAGAGAGAAGATAACAAAATACTGGCATCTGGAGAGCTGTCTGCTTGGCAAGCATGCATGTCATTTACAAATGTTTGCCTTTAATTATATTCCTGGAAGACTTGGGTGAATAATACCACTGAGCAAGCTGCCACTTTCCAAACGTTGCCACTTCATCCTATGGAAATAAAGGGTGGCCACTGTGGGGTTTTTGCTTCCAGTCAGGATGCAGCCAGCAACGAAGGGTTGTTGCAGATGTGTTGTTAAGCACTTTCATTCCCAGCTGTTTGGTTCCTGGAGCCAGGAAGTGGAGCAGAGCTGTGTGTGGTGTCCCCAGGACTCCTCTCACACAGCCAAACAAACAGGGAGGGATCTCTTAATCCCCTGAATCCCTCCCAGCAGTTATTGCTGGCAGGGGCTGGGATTCCACTCTTGGGGGTCTGTTCTGTGAACATATTATAAGTTTCCCTGCATGCAGGCCTGCAGAAAAATTCTTCCTATGAGAAAGCGTCTTTTTACTCTGTGTAAGATTCTATGACAAATCTCTGAGCTGTGTTTCAAGGACAGAGGTTTCTCTGCCTGTCTCTTGATATAGGAGATGGAGGTTTTCTTCCTTTCAACCTATGAGGTGAAAAGTTGATATCTCTAATTGTGTAAACTATTCTGGCATTCCTTGGACGGAACTGGAAGCAGGAGCTTTGGATTGCTCCAGGCTGGGCAAATAATAGCCCAAATCCTTTGTATTATGGAGTCATGTTAATAAATCATATTTAGCCTTCTGATATTATTGTCAAGAGTCCTTTGTTACTGCACGGATCATGGCAAGAGAGGCCCTCCCAAGTTCTGGAGCACTGTGTGCTCCCATATTTTCATTTTTCAAATTAACAAACAAGATCTCTTCAGGGTGAAGCACTCTGCCAGAGCTGGGCATCACCAGCCTGCTGCAGAAAGGTGAGGAGAGACACTGAACCCTAGAACAGTGTGGAATTCCTGATGCTGTTTCTGGTGGACCTTCACAGACACAGCAATGGAGCCCATCTGAATGAAATTGTATCAGGTTCTCTGGGTTTCTTGTTTAGAGCCACAGCACACTGCACTCACCTGCAGACCCTGGCCTGGGGAAATGGGGCCTGGAGAAGGCTCCCACAGCTGGACATGACCCCTATTGCCATGGTCCATGTGGTGACAAAGGACTCTTGACAATAATTTCAGAAGGCTAAATATGATTTATTAACATGATTTTATAATTCAAAGAATTTGGGCTATTATCTGCCCAGCCCAGAGCATCGAAGCTGCTGCTTCCAGCTCCGTCCAAGGAATGCTACAATAGCTTAGACAATCAGAGATAACAACTTTTCACCTCATAGGTTGAAAGGAAGAAAAACCCCCATCTCTTATTATCAGGAGACAGGCAGAGAAACCTCTGTCCTTGAAACACAACTCAGAGATTTGTCATAGAATCTTACACAGAGTAAAAAGACGCTTTCTCATAGGAAGAATTTTTCTGCAGGCCTGCATGCAGGGAAACTTATAATATGTTCACAGAACAGACCCCCAAGAGTGGAATCCCAGCCCCTGCCAGCAATAACTGCTGGGAGGGATTCAGGGGATTAAGAGATCCCTCCCTGTTTGTTTGGCTGTGTGAGAGGAGTCCTGGGGACAACTCACACAGCTCTGATACACTTCCTGGCTCCAGGAACCAAACAGCTGGGAATGAAAGTGCTTAACAACACATCTGCAACAACCCTTTGTGTCTGGTGACTGCCCAGCCCAGTCACTTCTCCTTGGACCCTTCCTCTTTCCCATCACTACTCTTAGTACAAAAGAAAATTTTCTATTTCTCTTATAAAGCTACCACCATTCAAATTCTACAGCACAGATTCTGGGGCTTTGCCTGCCTTCCAAATGCCACAGATTTGCCCTGGGGTGACAAAGCAAGTCCAAAGCACTGCTTCACCCTTCAGCATCCTACTTCCCAAGCCCCTGCCCCATGTCATGTACACACATCCATATGCATAAATCCATTTAAACACATCCCTGCCTGCCTGCTCTGGATTCATGCCCTCACAGACCACCATCCTGGCTTTATTTTTGTGTCACGAATTGGGTTGGTCTCGTCACAGACAGAAATGCTGTTGCAAATGAATCAAGATTTCAGCTTGCTGGTGTGTTACAGTGGTGAAATTGATAATTGTATGTGAAGTTTATATTGTGTAATTTAAAATTCTCTTTAGCAAAATGCAATCCAATATGAAATACTTGCTGTTAACAGGATTCTCTCAGGGTCCAATGCCCATCAGATTTCCAGAGACAAGCCTGTTAATTATTACTTTGAGGTTTTGGTGACAAAGGTTACTTTAGAATAATAATAGGCCAAACCTGCAGACAAAGTCAACACACATTTTTCAGTTTGTCTGGTGATAGCAGAACACCTGCAGAAGCTGAGGCAGGGCTTGCAGCAGAGATGTCATAGCCACTAAGAAAGGATCAGTGTCATGTTGAACATTAATTAGCACAGTGGCCATGGTCTGGGCATTTCAACCCTCCCATCCCCTTTTCCTGGGATCAACATAACGCTTCCTCAACTGATTATTAAGTATTTTTACTACATTCAACAAGGCATTGATGCCTTGTGAAGGTTGACTTAGAACAGAGACTAGACAGAGTTAAAGAATAAAGCAGGGATTTATTAAAAGGATTTCCTCAATGGATCCACCTTGGGTAGCACAAGAGCCTAGCCAGGGCTGCACCCAAGATGAACCAAAATGGTCCCAAAATGGACACTGGGCACAGGCTCTGTCACTTTTATAAGTTCTGCTCCATTTGCATATTGCAGTTAATTGTCCAATTCCAGCTTTAGCCCATGAACTCCCATCCTTCTTGTTTTTCTCTCTTCAGCCCACGTTGTTTGTGCTCTTGGGCCTGAGATTTGGATCATTTGTCCTTGGTCCCCAGCTAGAGAAGGAATTGTTTTGTCTCCCTACTCTGTGAAGAGAGCTTACCATCCCATGTGAAGCCCAGACCCACACACTAAAGCAGCTCAGAATCTGAAAAATATAAAAGCTAAAACCTGAGGCATCAGCATATTTTGTGGCAGCTGTCTCTTCTGCTGTGGCAGTAAAGGCCCTACCCTTTGCACTACAGGTTGGCTCCACAAAAGATTAGTTAACAAACACATAAATAATAATATCAGCCTGGAACACAGGAGACTCCTTTGGAGTCTTTCTGATTCCTCAGGAGGCTGCTGTCAGATGTTGTGAGCTGTCAAGCACTTTTTACATGCCTGATGTAACAAAAATCCTCCTGTTTGGTTCTTCCTTTTCCATCCAGCTATGAAAAAAAAAAAAAAACAAATGAACCTCCCAGTTGTGAAACACACAAACACACTCCCAAAAAACCCCACCTTTGCTATTTCTCAGCCAAGAAAGGGCAATGGACTGTAGGAAACAGCTGCCTGGAGCTGCCTATCTTCACTTGCCAGGGTGCTAGAAGGTGTCAAATTTTCTTTTCAGAGCATGTTCAGTGACAAAAATAAAACAACCCAACCTCAAAAGCTTAGGAGAAAATAATAATGGGAGAAAGAAAAAAAACAAAACAAAGCCCACAATATTTTCAGTGAATTGTTTGGCTGGACACCATCAGAACATGCTGTTCCAAGTACCTTAACAGACCAACAAGGAAAAGCACTTCAGGGCTAAAAAATGTTTCCTTGCCTCCAAGAAAAAAATCCCAAGAAATATTTCAGCTTTATTAGCATAATTGGGGAAAAGTTACAACATTAAAATTAAAACCAAAAAGTATTTTAACCCAGTATTTTCCCCCCACAAAAAAGCCACTATTTCTCCTCTCCATTTTTACAAAATGTGTGTGCTCCTCAAAGAGATCTATTACTTGGAACAGCTAGGACTATCATTAACTTCAAAATGATTACAGGATGGTATTAGGGTAGCACCAATAATGACAATGTTGTTCTATCATGATAGAATTTCCATTCTTGCTTGGTAAGATGAGAATTTCAGTTCCAAGGGGTTCCAAGTATTTTTTTATCTCTGTAGATCAGCGCATCCTATCTGTATTTGAGTTCTTAGAACTCTTATTTAGATTACATTTAGATTTCAACATTCCCTCCAAAATCCTGGCTGCTAAGTGCTTTAGAAAGTTTTGAATTTCAGTGAATTCCCATGTATCTCATGCACCAAGTCACAATTGACCTCATCTGTCTCACCACTCCAGGGCAAAACCAGGTGGCCACACTTCTCTTGAAAATGACATTACATTTCAGCTGCTGGTGAAAATGATCCAAATCAACTGATTTCACCCAATAAAACAAGAAAGCAGATTCTGAACCCAGCTGATCCAGAATTGCAGCCATACAGGAAGGGTAAGACTTGCTTTGACCTGGATTTGAAAGACCTTGCCCTCCACTTTTGGACACCTCCTCCTAGGAACCCAGTTCCCTGGGATCTTAGTAAACCCTACATTTCCAGTCTGTGGATCACCAGGATGCAAGAACAGCAATAGCTGCACAGAAGATCACTCCACCAAATCTACCCTCATTAAACAAATAAAGCTCCCGAGGCAGATTTTTAGTCGCTTCAACAAAAAACCCCAAGGTTCAGAAGCCAAGTGCCAGCACTAATTTTACCCTTAGAGGAACACAGAGCACGATGAAGCCCTGCCCACCCCGGGATCTTAGAGGGGTGGCAGCTCATTGTTCTACCCCTAACGCGCACCCATCACCCCTCCCCTTCCCTTCCCTCCCAGCTCAAAATTAATTCTAACAACGTGAAGACAATTCGACTTAATTGCAACTGCATCCTCTCCTGCAGGACCGCGCTGCCAATCCTGCCGTTTGAATGTGCAGTTGCCAGGGCAACGGGTGCGAAGAGGATGCTTTTGTGCTGCCACTTGCATCCTCGGGAGCCGTGCCAACCTCGGGGCTCCCGCAGCTGGGGTGGGGTTAACGCCTTCCTCCCCGGGAAGGAGCCGCCTGTCCTTCCTGCCAGCCCTTGGCAAGCAGCTTCTCCTGCTCTGCAGATCCACACCTGCACGGCAGGGACAGATGGCTGCAGCTCAGCTCGGCAGCACCGAGCACCCAGAGTGCTGGAACAGCTCCCCTCAAACGTGCAGCAGTGCCAGGCTCCTTCTGCAGGAGCTTTAGGGTACACGGTTCATCCTTAATGAGGAAAGAAAAGATACTTCCCCATCATTTAGGAATTATTTTCTTCTGGTGGTTTCTCATCTGCCTGTTGCTGTCCCCTCACCCACCCCCTCTACACTAACAGAAGACTGCATCATGTCTGGAGGACTACAGGGTCCCTGCCTCCACAATTTTAACCTAAAAACCATGATTAATGTGTACAGAAACCTCCCCATCAATCTATGATTATCTTCCAGGGCAGACTGCTTCCCAGAGCTTAGCTCTTAATAGCTTTCCTATTTCTTTAAGTTGAAGGGTTTAAACTTAGGTCAGAGCCTACTTTGCCTATGACCTTTTATACCACTTTTGAGCCTGCAAGGCTTAAGCCCTTCTATAAAAATTAAGATGCATTGCAATCATTCTCTTTATACACACACACGTGCAGTTAACAAAGAAATATCTGACTTTAAACTTTTCCACAGATAATGAGCTGTAGCTGAAGATCACAAGCTAAATTTGCTTTTAATGGCAAGGAAAACTGTTTGCAACAATGGCAAACAGCCTCCCTGCTAGTGCACTCACAACTAATTACAGCACACAAAAGTGCCTGTTGATATGATCACCAGTGTCATCTAGGAAGTCCAAAAATCCTCCAGTAGGCCCATACAGCTGCAGTCATGGAGTGAATGTCTGAAAGTCACACACTGAAGGATTCTGGACTGTCTGTGGAGGACAACATTCATGGTATTGAGATCCAGGATGTGACAGACACATAAAGAAAAGAAGCCAGTTCAGGATTGATTTCATCTTGGTGCAAAGCTGAGTCTTTCACAGCCCTCTTCTGCTACAAACAGGTCCCAGAGAAGCCCAGCAAACACAAGCAAACCACAAGATTGGCTCACACAGCCTCCAAGCTGAAACCACCTTTGTGTCCCCAGCTGTACTTGAGGCACATGAAAGGATTTGTGAGCTCCCTCAAAGCTCAGCAGAAGCTCAGCACATTTTGAAACACATTTCCTCAACTCCCAGATGCCACTTGTGTCATTATTTCCAGTGCAAACACAAATGTCACAGCATACAGAGCTTTGCAACTTGTGTTTACCTACACTTGAACAAGAGTCAATAATCACCAACAGCAGAGAAATGTGGACAATTCTGGGATAGGCAGGGAAACAGAAGCCTAAACTTCAGCTGTTTCATTACATGTAGCCTTTGCAGAATAAGTAATTTTTTAAGGAAAATAATAATTATATTGCACAAAGCTTTAGGGGTGAGGAGGAGAGGTGGGGAGGGATCCCTATTCTGATTAAGCAAGATGATTGCTGTTGCTCCATATTTTTAACTGGAAAAAAAAAAGGGGCTGAAGGAATTTAAAAGGCACATTCAGATGCGAAAAAGTGATCATTAAACCACGTGCCACACTCCAGAAGGGTGTTGGGGCGTGGAGAGGAGATCTGGCAAACCAGGTAAGTGTCACTGTTCACAGGGGGTGTGACAGCCCCATCACTTTGTCACACAGAAGGCAGCAGTGCAGCTGCTCTGACAGGAGTGCACATCACTGCCATGCCAGCTGATGGTATTCCCCTTGAATACCCACTCTCCTCCAGCTCTGGATTCCCTCCCAGGCCCCATCCTGGCAGATATCCCAGGAGTGACGAGCTGTCACTCCACTCCATGGCCCAAAACTGCTCTTGCAGTGGTCATGCAACTGCTCAAAGGCTGACACCGTGCCAGGGCACCTCCCTCTCCTGCAGGCACCACTGGGCTCCACACGAGTCCCAAACATAAGCAGATGTCTCTGGTCTTGTTCAAACTGGAAAACAGGGTCAGACTGCAGTGACACAGCTACAGAGGAATTAAATGATGAAGAGCATTACATCTGAGGGACATTTAAGCCAGGAGTGCTTACACCTGACAGCCAAGACTTTCATGACCTTCATTCCATGAAATTTATGACAACTGGGTTACTGTTGAATGTTCTGGGGACACTGAGACCACAAATCCTGTCACTGTGGAATAAAGAACATTAATGCAAAATCTGAAAAGCTCACCCAGACTAAGGGCCCACACAGGGATTTGCCCCAAGCTTCCTCTGCCTTCCAAATGAGAGCAAAATCTTAAATAGGTAACAAGGCAGGGAAGGGTTTAGGGCTTAAATCAGCACTTGTAAATATGAAGGTGTTTCAGCTCCTGAGACAACGGATCATTTTCATCAGTTAGAAGCAAACAAAAGCTGGTGCTGCCTCCAGTTAAACACGTGAAGGGGCAGAAGTCAGAGCCCCTGAATTCTCTGGCACCTCAGCCCTGGAAAAATCACCAACCTGCTCATCCCACACACTCCAGTTTGGGAAGTGGGGAGGCACTTGTTCTGTTTATTCTTATCACTGTATCATTCCAGAACACAGTACTGCCTTATTTCCTGGACTTTTCACTTGCATGGTGATGACCATCCCTGAAAAGGCTGGAAAACTGGTGAGAAGAGTGGAGAATGGGGCCCGTGGCACACAGTGTTTCTAGGAAAAAGGGCACTGGGCTGTGCAGATGCAACTCTCCACCTTCAGGCAGGTATCTGACCTTTGGAGTTAATGGGAATTTAATCAAACAGAGCAGTGTCCCTCTGTGGGCTGGGACACAGGAGGGGTTTCTTGGGAAGCAGATCAGCAGCCCTGTCTCACGGTGTCTTTCTGTGCTGCTTCCCTGGACACAGACCAGCTCTGTCTTCCCAGAACATCAGGGTGCAATCACAGCCCTCTCATAAAGAGAAGATGCAAATGAAAGCAGAATCAGGGCTTATAAAACACAGGGTCAAGCAGGGAAACCAGGAAAGCACATGATAAGAGCCTCATTCTCTGGGAACAGACTATTTTCCTTTGTGAATAACTAAAGAACACTGTTTATCTCTAAAGCAGGCTTACCGTCTCTTTCCTCACATGCCTGCCCTGCCCTGCCCGGGGGATCACTGCTGTTTGTTTAACACTGACAAAGATATCCTTGAGATTCCATCCATCTTGCGGGGTCAACAAAAAAGTTCACACAAACCCGAGGTTTAGTTAAAAATAAGACAAAGTATCTATTCAGCAGTGACAGTCATTCCTGGGTAGTTTTAGCCCATGCTGAGCAGGACCACCACACAGAGGCAGTGTTAACCAGGACAAGTGGCCAAGGACATCCCCTCTTGGCAGGACACAGCTGCCCCCAGCCCCACTTCAACCTGGCAGAGGGGGGTAACTCCAGGGAAATCACAGGAAAAGAGCAGGATGATGCTAATATCAGTGGGCAGAAAGAATGTCCACTAACCAGAGGGAATGTTTCTTACTCTTTTTCCAACAAACCAGCAGGTTTTCCTCATAGAGAATCTCCCCAGGAGGCTTCCTGCATGAGCTGAAGGGCTCTGGAAGATGCTGCACTTTTGAAATGGTCATGCTCAGCTCAGTTGTTATTTCACAGGTTTATCTCAGAGGAACTGGGGGATTAGAAGAGCCTAATGTTCTGAAGCACCAGCAAAGGATTCACATACCAGGAGAGGTTTAGATTAGATATAAGGAGAAATTTCTTTACCAAAAGGATTGTCAAGCACTGGAACTGACTGCCACGGGAAGTGGGTTTTTAGAGACCTGGTGCTAGGGACATAGCTTAGTAGTGGAGTCAGAAATGTCAGGGTGAGTGTTGGACTCAATGACCTTAGAAGTCTTTTTCAACCTAAAGGTTTCTATGGTTCTGTGTTGTTGGCATCAGCACCAGAATTTACCTTCTGAGCTTTCAGCTGGCAGAGGCCAGGGACTGGTGGGATATGGTTCAACATCTCAGGAGTGTCAGTCAACCTGTGCATGGTTTCATGACAAATGATAATAAAATTTATGTAAGTAGAACATTAATTAATATGTGAGGTTTCCTACATTAACATCATGTTTAATGGGTAATAACTGAATGCAAAGAAAATCACTGACCTACTATTAGACTTCAAACCACTGACCACCACCTTGAACAAACTCACACACACAAGAATGGCCCAAAATGGCATCCTTGGCCAGAGTTTAGCTCTTGCTTCACATCTCTTACAAAGAACATGCTTCCTGACCTTATTGTGACTGGTTGCACAGTATTTCCTCTTCTAGGAGGGGATGAAAGACTCCAATAAACAGGAAAGTGCTCAGAAATAAAAATAAACCCACAGACTTTGGATTGTCTTCTTTTTCTTTCCCAAACTACTTCTCCCCATTCTCCAGTCTCATGTCTTACTTGGAAAACTGAAATGAGAAGCAGGAAAGCAGCCCTTGGACTGCTCACTAAAATTCCAGTAGAGAAGTTGCTGTGAGGAATGAGCACCATCAGGAAAGAAGAAGAAGCAAAAAAGAGAAGCAGCCTCAGGCCATCCTAGCAAAGAGAGTCCAGACTTGGTCAGCCTCATCTGTTGTCCCCTGTCACAGAGGACACAGAACAGCACCAGCTGTATTTGAAGGACATCACTGGTATCGTGTTTTCTAAGGAAAGACACCCAAGTCTGTGCTTCCAGAAGATTAACTCGAATCCCAAAAGTGGACACAGGTGAAGTAAAGGAGAAATTCATCCTGCTTAAGGGCAAAAATACTGTGTGCATCTGGTGGAGGCTTCCACTGTCCTCTCCATTACACTTGTCACAGTAAGAGAACAGATGACACTGATGGAAAGCCAGACTGGGAAAGGGTTTGTGTTTTTCTGAATTGTTTGCTTATGGCTGTGAACTGATTTAAAAATACATGTGAAGCATAAAACCTCAGAGCAAACCAACTAACAGACCCCGAATATAGGTGGTATTAATGATTTGAAATGCCTACTACATTAGTTACAATTCAATGCAAATTATATACTTGTTTTCCTGTTAAGATGCCAGTAAAAGTGGCAAATAGACACAAGCATTCTTGGTTGCTTATAGATAATAGCTGTTCATTTGGCACAGAAAATCACTGATGGGTAATTGAGGTTTTACACAAGTCAGAGGCAAAATCCACTGTGAATTCAGCACAGCCATGCAGAGACCAGAGCTGGCATCAACCAATAAAGGCAAACTCTCCAGTCTCTCTGGGTAGAACTTGCTGCTAAGGCTTCACCAGGACCAAACTGAAACAGCTGAGGGAGAGGGTGGCAATTCCCAACAGAACAAAGCTTTGCTCAGACACCTCTTGGTGGAAGTGTCTCTGCTGGAGGAGACAGCAGCAATGAAAACACATCCATCCGTTACCTGTGGCCGCTTCCATTCCACGTTCCCTTTTGCTGCTGAGTCGTAGTAAAGGGATTCATCCGAGGCTGGAAACTCAGGATCCTCAAAGAGCCGGCCCTGCTGGAGGCACTGCCCCTTCAGCTCCTGGTACTTCTGATCTCGGAAGAGCTGCACTGATGAAGACATCTCCCTGTCCAGATAAGATCAATGCTGGACAAACCATGAAGGCTCTTGAAAGTCTCATAGCTGATACCACTCCCTGGTCTTTAATGGGAGTATGTAACTTGTTCTAAATGAGGTGACTGACTTATTTAAAATAAAACAAAAAAACACTGATTATAAATTAGACTATGTTAAAGACTAGGAAAGTATAAACTCAATAAGATCTTATAGATAAGGATCATATTTTTGTCTGAACAGAATTCTTATCAGGAAAGAGCCCAGGCCAGGCACAAACCCAACATTTTGGTTTGTCTAATTGATTGGAAAGGTAGCAGAGTGAGGCTTGGCTCTCAGTCTGCACCATGTGTGAAGGGTTGGGCCATCTTTCTGTCCTACATTCTTCTTCTGGCCACTAAAGCTCGAATTATCTACTCCAAATCTTGTGCCTAAAAAAACCAAAACCAGATTTCTACATTTCTCTATCTTAATTTAAGTGACAATACTTTGGCTTGTACTATCATCTTTCAACTTTATGCTACATTTCAGGGAACTGAATTCCCAGACGGAGAAAATATTTGCAAATAATTGATGAGAACTAAAAGTATTTTAAAAAAGCACAACAACAACAAAAAACCCAATGTGTTCTCAGACCTTAATTCCCAGAATCCTCACTATCAAGCTTGGCAAGTTTATGGTCGCACCCACAAAGCTCAAATAAATTGCTTTAAAACATTTTACAGATGAGAAATCAATTACAGAAATCACTCAGGATAGTTTGAAATTTGGAGGTCATGAGGGATGCTACCTCTGCTTCAAGAGAGGGAGTGGTGAGAGCATCTGAACTTACTCTGTTTGGAAAGGTCCTGTGGGTCAGTTCCTCTCCTCTTCCTTCTGGACACAGGCTGGAATTAGAGATGTATCTCTCCTTCCTTGCCTACAGCAATAAAGACAAATGCAGGCTGAATTAACCAACATCCTGCTCTGGAGCATGGCACCACATCATCCTGGCAGCCACTCGCTGTGTCCAGCTGCAGGGAGCTCAGCTGGTGCTCATTGAGCCACCTGCAGCACAAATTAGATGAGATTCCACAAATCTGCAGGAAATAAACCAAGCTTTTGCAGGTGTGCAAGTGAGCACAGCAAGAGAGATACAGAAAAGTAATGAGGAACACTTGGAAATGTCAAATTTATCGTGGTCTTTGTTCTTGTGAGTGAAAGCTGTTTGTGGATGCCCCATGCCTGGAAGTGTCCAAAGCCAGGTTGGATGGAGCTTAGAGCAACCTGGGATAGTGGAAGGTGTCCCTACCCACGGCAGGGGATGGGACTGGATGGGCTGTAAGATCCCTCCCCATCAAAGCCATTTTGTGATTCTATTACTTTCTGGTTACTTATCTCCCTCAGAAAAAGTCTCAAGGCCTCTCACTTGGCAGGTGGCCTCCCAAGACAGGCAAAATAGATTTGCTTCCCCCCACAAACCAGTTATTCAAATTAAAGTGTAGAACAACTTGTCAATTCTACAGCGGTACCTCAGGGACCACAGTCTGACTAATTTGGGTGGGATATAGATTATTTCATGCTAAGTGGCATTCTTGATCATTAAAAATTCCCCATGAGTTATCTAACATTCTAAACCGAGTCTATTTGTTTTTAAAAATAGCCCCTGGGTGATGAGGTTTCTGTCACTGCCTAATTCATTGAGATAGGTCTTTGATGACCTCCTTCCCCTGCCCTTTCTCCCCACCTATCTGGCAGACAGGAACGTGAGTCCTTCCAGGATTAACACTCCATTCCACAACAGCCTGGAATGTTCTGTGGCAATGCACAGAAGGTGGAGATAAAGCACTGCCTGCCTCATCCTGGGCTGCACAGGCAGTGCTCAATAAGGGAAACACCAACAATGAGGAGGCTTCTCCTGCCAGTCTCTTATCCTGCCCCTCCCCAGGCTCCCTGTGACATCTGCAGTGTGTTTTAGGGGCTCAGGCTCCCAGGGCTGCTCATCCTGGCTGCTGAATGTTTCACCCCCACCCAGGAGGCACTGAACTGAGTCCCTTCACCATCTGGAGAACCAGGAGGAACCCACTTTCACAGGAACCCAGAGCTGCCCCTTTTAAACTCAATAAAAATATCTCTCGTTGGGAAGCCCTCCAGTTTCTACACAACAGCCTGGTGGTTTGAGCACTGAGGATGGAGGAGCACAGCTGAGCCTGCCTCTCCTGGGGTGTTCACCTACCAGGACATGGCCGGAGGCAGACCTGGCTCCCATTGCAAGGTTTATTTTTGAAGCAGCTCCCAGTTTTTGACCCTGAGTTGACGATTGAAGCTCCCAAACTAAGAAGCACACTCCTTTCTCCTTCCTCCAGCTGAGGAGGAAGGAGAAAGGAGTGTGCTTCTTAGTTTGCAGAAGAGCATGCCCTGCTCCACACCCTCAGCTTTACCCTGGCTCAGCTGGCACTCCAACCTTGCAGTGCTGAGGAAATATTGCAGGGCTTGGCAGCTGCTCTGCCTGGGCTCCTGCTCTGCTATCTGATACAGAACGAGCTGTGCACAGTGGACTAAGAAACACAGTCCTAAAAATACTGCACCCCAGCCCAGAGACACTCTGTCACTCTGCAGAGACAAGGGACCACTCCAGGGGAGGGACAGAGAAGAAAAGAAGGGGGGAAAAATGCTGAAGAGCTCTACAGGTCACCCAATCCCCCATGGTATCAGCAGAAGTACAGGAGGTGTCACATCACTGAGCTTTCAACCTCTCAGCTTTTACGTCTTTCTCTGCCCCTCTGTTTTTCCAGAGAGTTTCCCATTCTGATTAGAAAAAGGGTTTCAGCAAGAAAGTGAAATGAAGCTGGTGCAGAGTCCTCTCCTCAGCCTGACCACAGAACAATCTCAGTTTTACTTACAGTTTATTCTCAGAGATGATTCCTCTGCCGGAGCCAGCCAGAGCACAGCTAAATCACATTCAACACTGGGCAAATACCAGCTCCTGGCCTTAGGAGCAGCCATAAATTAAAGGGACATTCACTTGAAATCCACCAGAGCATTAAGATAAGCTTCGAGTTTTAAACTACCCAACAGTGTTTCTTTACACTCACATTTCCCTGCCTTAATGTTTCTCTCCCCCAGCTGCTACACAGGAAATCCACAACAAACAGCACTGACGGTCCAGACAGGTGTGTGAGGGATAACTACACCCTCCTTATCCTTGAATTCATGCACTAAATACACAAACCTGAACAGAAGTCACCTGCTGTCATCCCAGTTTTGCTGCTCTGTGTGACCAAGTGACATGCAGGGTAAAAACTCAGGCAGAGCACTGCAGCTGTTAAGCCCAGCCATCCCTCCCACTCCCATCCCAGCCCGAGGGGTGCAGGGACAGCAGGGCTGGGTTTTTCCTAACCAAACCCAGCACTTTCAGCCCCAGAGGCCAAGCAGCTGCAGAGGGCCCTCGGTGCCAGATGAAACTCCTCTGAAAGGAGGAGGCTTGGTGTGTTGTAACACATAAATTCTATCACACTTTGCTGTTCAGCTGCAGGACTCCAAGGAATTTCCACGCACAGCACCAGGACTAAAAGGGCAAAGTGCACTTCCAGGCAGGATTTAAGGCCACAGTTGGACATAACTTTGAAAATGAAATTGCTTCTTCCAGAAGTGAATCCTGAGTTCAGGCCCACCTCAGCCTCAGGCCCACATTCCTGCTGGTTCAGGAGCCCCCATCTGGGAAGGCCATGGAGGGATGCCAGAAATTATGCACACAGCATATTCCATGCTCAGCCTCCCAGGCTGAGAAAGCTGGGGTGCCTCAGCCTGGAGAAGAGAAGGCTCCAGGGAAACCTTAGAGCAGCCTTTCTGTTCCTAAAGGGAGCATATAAAAAAGAAGGAGAGCAACTTTTTACATGGGCAGACAGTGATAGGACAAGGGGAAGTGTTTTTAAATTGAAAGAGGGGAGGTTTAGATTAGGATACCAGGAAGAAATTATTTCCTGAGAACTGGCACAGGTTGCCCAGAGAAGCTGTGGACTTCCCATCCCAGGAAGTGTTCAAGGCCAGGTTGGATTGGACTTTTAGCAGCCTGGAAGATATCTCTGCCCAGGGTGGTGGAATGAGATGAGCTTGCCAACCCAAACCATTCTGTTATTGTATGAACCCAGTTTGAAGATTATTGTCCATTTGCAGGTATCAAGTTGTCACCTTAGCAGGAGTAACAGCCACCCACACCTGGTTCTCAGATTTCTCTTTTGTACCTGCAGTTGTGTGTCTGTCTTGACAACACACAAAAACCTCCCAGCTCCAAACTCTGCTCCTGCAACACTGACTCCTCACCAAACCTCAAAGCCACTGTTTGGACTACGAGAGCAAAACAGGGACTCAAGTATTTCACTGTTTGCAAACATAGTTTCGTATTTTCCCAAACATCTCTGTGTCCACAGTTTGCTTCAGAACAATCAACCCAGTGAGTGCCTCCAAAAAAGCAGCCCTGCAGCCAAAAGCTTTAAATTACTCTGAACTGCTTTTCTGTAAAACTAATTAAAGGAACTTCTTCCAGAGCTCCAGTTGGAAAAAGTTATTGCTCTTTCTTGCTGTGCAGAGTGATCACAGGTCCCTACAACACAATGACTTTGCAAATCTGTATTAAGAGTGCAGGGGAACTTAAAACAGTTGAAAATCTTCCACTTCATAAACACTGTGGTTTAATGATCTTGGCTGTTCCACTGCTACTGCTGCAGTAGAAGCATCTCTTCTGGAGAAATTTACTCATTCAAATTCTTTAAACAGCTCAAGACATGAACTGGGAGGCTTTATGCTGGACTGGACCTCCTCTCTTCCTCTGCATAAGCCAATAAAAATGTATGAAGTCAGTGTTAAATCAGTGTTGTGTGGATGTGCAATTGCATTAGTAAGAATATATTCAATTTTGATCAAATTTGCTGCACAGGATAATTTAATAGCACTCTGTCCAGTATTAATGACTGTGATCCAGGGTTCTCAGTAGTTTTGGATGGCAGTGCTCTCCCTGACTGGGTGAAACACCAAGTTTATTGTGTGCCCTGGGGATACCGTGATTGTGCAGCATTAGCCCTTCTTTCATCAAGTATTTGGATTTTTCAACAAAATAAGGCTAGTTTGACTATTTTATGGCCTCTGTAACACAGGACTTTTTAGGCATATAAAGAAAGTTTCTCTGTTAGCTCAGCTCAAGAATTAGCTACAGGAAGGAGACACAAGCATTTGCCTTCTTGCAGAAACAGGATTGTTCTGCTGTGCAGTTTTGCCACACTTAAAATCGAGAAAGGAAACCACATATTTTCATCTGGGAGCGCTCCCCATATCCTATCACTTCTGAGCAGGAATGTTGGGGAGAGTAACTAGATATCAGGAGCCCACAACCTGCTTTCACAGACAGCATCACAGCCTGGCAGAATCATCAGGCTATAAACCAAAGCTTTTCTGCCATAAAATTGATTACAGCACTTGTACTGCAACAGCACAGTGCTTGACCAGGTTTTTCTTTCAGGTCTCACTGGGATAGGAGAGGTTCTGTGGTACTTCAGCTGGGAGTCAGAATTCAGATTGCACTGCAGAGGGTGGGTGCTGGGTCAGGACCAAGCCTGACATTTCCTAAGCCCAGAAGTGGAACAGGAGCTCTGCCAAGAACCTGCCACTGATTTTCACAGTTTGTTCTCTCTCCATCTCTCTGTCTCACCAGTTCCTGGTGAGATAAAGTGCAAACTCATTCTGACCCTTCAGGATTGGAGTACACAAGCAAACAGCTGCTGAGAAGAGCTGCCCTTGTAGGTGACTCTGCCCAAGGGGGAACAACTGCATCTGGCATGAGCAGAAACACCCCAAATTTGTAGGGCTGGCTGATGGTCAGGGGTGTGTGGGACCTCTTCAGCTTGAGAACTGAATGAAATCAATATACACCTGTGATTGTTCAGCAGTACAATGCTGATCTCATAGTCAAAACCACTCAAAGTCCTGGCAGAACACACTCAGAGAGGAAAAACTCTGGCTGGACTCCCCCTCTCCCCTCCTTGCCTTTCCCATGAGAGTTTATCCTCAAGCAGTTGCCTGTGAAACATTTTTAACTATTCTCTCTCTCCCCTCAGGCAAGGGTAAAGATTTTAAAAAGCAATGGGATTAGCAGCAGAGTAGACTTTTGCCTCCACCTGATTTCCAGGTGAAACCTTCAACAAAAATCCTTACATTCTTAAAGATCATTGCAAGCAGACACAAAACCCGTGGCTCCTTTCAGGATTTTCCAAAGAGCACAGCTGTCTTCATGTTTCAAGAGACTTTGTCCTTCAGTGGTTTCCAGCATAGCCTCAAAATCAGACACATTTTCAGTTAACATCAGAGAGGTATAATTCCAGTTAGATTTTTTTAAAAAGTCATTTAGTACAGTAGATGCCAATTGTTACAATTAACATTAATCCAGTAAAGTGATCTATAAAAAGCTCTGAAGAAAATGCAAACAGCATTGTCACTTGATTCATTCAAGGCAAGGTTTTGTGCTGAAACCACAGGAAACAGCTTTCTTCAGAATTCCAGTACCTCTCCATTCTGCCTTTTCATAATTAGTTTAAAAAAAGAGATTGCAAATTAATCAGTAAGTCTTTATCAGGCCACTCCATTATTTTATATATCCACTTATCAATTATTTTAGATACAGTACAAAAATCTCTCCTTCACAAGAACAATTAAAAAAAAAAAAAAACAAAAAACAAAAACAAAACCAAAAACCCCAACCTTGAATTTCACAGTGAAAGAATCCACAGTGAGAACTGACAATATTTTGGAAGATCAGAGACAGGATGGCAAATGGAATTATATGAGCAGAGATCAAATCACACTTTATCAGTCTGGCGCCTTTCTTTGGAATAACTGTAAAGGATGCCTGTTGAGAGTAGAGTGGAACTGCTTATCTCAGAAGAAAGGAGAGCACCCATGCTTTGGCAATAAATCCTGCAATAAAGTTTGGCTCAGAGTTAGCACAGACTTCCTGAAAGAACTATATATTAAACAAACTCAAGTAATCCAAAGCATTTTCTCACTGTTTTGGCTCATTATGGTTCACACACAGTTTTCCTTCCTGGTGACAAAGGTGTTAATCAGTGTTCACCAGTCAGGCACTCACCTGGCTGGATCAGACGCTGCTTGGGGCACACCGAACTCCAAAGTAGCTCCTGCAAACACTGGTCCCTCAGCTTTTTAACCTGGAATTCTCCGGGCTGTACCACGATCATATCACCAGTGGGGTGTGTGTTGGGATAACTCTTCCAGGGATGTCCCAGGGACACCAGGAAAGCTCCGAGCTGACCGAAAGTGCAGAGCCTCGTGTGCTCCCGACACACAAACTGTCAGCTCTGGCTGTGGCTGGAACTGTGAATGAACCCTTGAAGGAGATAAGGCCAGGATGTTTGGCAAGAGTCGCCGGGTTTGTTTGGAATTTTTTTTTTTTTTTTGGGAAATCAACAGATTAATGTGCACCATGAACAAAAAAAAGTTTACATTCCTTATTAGGCTGCACAGCACTCATCCTTCTCTCCCAGTCCTAGCAAACGAATTGGTATCACTTTATGGGGGTAACAAAGTTTAGAACACAGAAAATAATACATTTCTCTGTGCTGTGGCAAAATAAAAAGTAGGACACAAAGAAATTCTTGACAATAAATGGTTTTGGAAAAATAAGCTTCTCTCCATACTTTGCTCAGCCTCAATTTCCTTCTGGGTAAATCCTAAACATCTGGGTTAATTTGACTTGAATTTTTTTTCTGATTTGAGGACTATAACATCTTTATTTTGCCCTTATGTGGCTTTTATTTGTATTTTAGTAAATGTAGTCCCATTTTTGGACAAGCACCATTTCAAAATGCATTACAAAATTTCATCTGTACTGTAGTTTTATATATTCTCCTCAGTTTTCTTCCTCCATTTAATCCTCATTTTAGCATAACTGGTCTAAGTTTACAAATAGGTTCATTCCTTCTCCTCAACATTATTACTAAGCAAATCTCCTAGAGGAGATTGGATCTCAGGGGATGAGTTACATCCACAAAATACTCTGAAGATGATTAAGAAGTATCACAAATTTCTGTACTGCAAGCTTCACCATAGGACTATTTGCTCTTTTACCCCAACTCCTTTCGAATGCACGCTGAAATTTGGACTGAAAGTCCCTGGAAGCTGCCACTACAGTTTTACTATTTCACGAGTAAAAAAGCCTTACATACTAAAGCCACGTGTTTCCAATTCCTGATTGAGTAAGTAGCCCAGACTTTAAATCATAATAAAAAGCTGATGCCTATATATTACACACACACACTGTGATTCATTTGCACGGCTGAGGGAAGAACATGAAAACCCCTACAAGAGCACAAAAAAATTCCACTCTGTGAGCTGATAATATTCACAGCTTATGTGTTCTCACAGTAGCTGTCTTTGCTTTGATCCAGTGCAGAACAAAACCATGAGAACTTTTTGATGTGAGTGGTGTAATCCAAGAATTGGATGGGATTTGTCTGGGCTGAGGAGGAGCTCTTGCTGGAAGTCTTGTCAGAAACAGAAATTCCTTTGGACAGGCAGCAAGATGAGCTACACGGATGACAACCAATAGAAAAAAAAAAACCCAGAAAAGTGGCCTCACTTATTGCGAACCATTTAACCTTAAAACATCATACCAGAAATCCTTGAATGAACCCTGCAGCCTTTAGCTTCCTTGGTGGATGTGTCCCCTCCTCTGGACTGGTTTTCATCCATGACTGTGCTGCATCTCCTGGTGTCCCAATTTCCTCACTGCTCTCCTGCACAGCCTGAAAGCATTCCCTGAGCAGTGCCCCACCACACTCTCCCCTGCTCCAGACTTGCTGCTTTCCAAATCTGACTCCTCCTGCACCCTCAGCAGCAAACCAGAGGCCAGAGCCAGACTGTTTGGTAAAGAGACACCAGAGCACAGTAACCACCAGAACTTGCTCCTTCACAAGGTTTTCTATACCCCACATCTGCATGTTCAGCACCTTGAGCTCAGAGCCCATTCACACCTTCAGAAATTCCTGCCCATCACCTTGCACACACAGTCCACGGCCAGGTTCTTCTGTCCCACCAGAGATATGTTCATCTATTATTCACTTAATTTCATGGGGCAATTTATTAATAAAACATGAGGTGGTTTCCAGCAGAGAGTCTACTTAAATCCTACATGTTTACTCTACTCTTTCTAATTTACGCAGTTTAAACAAAGAATAGCCCAAGAAATCCGAAAACTAAGCAAGATTCACTGAAAATTTTCAGAGCTGTGTATCCAGTTGTGCCTGATTTTCCTCAACAACAGCATTTTGAACCTGGATCACTCATCCTTCGCATTGTGGAATTTTGATAACAGGTTCCTTCCTACTTTCTCCCAAAGCATAAATGACAGGAGGGGTTGGAGTAAGGGATCAGTCCAAGACTGATGGCTTGCTACCACTGAACCTTCTGCACAGCACTGACTTAAAGGAAGACAATCCCTAAAACAGGAGGCACAGAGGGGGCTGCCCCTGTCTACAGCTGCCACAGAAGCTGAAGTGTACAGAGCAGGTTTTAACCCCCAACCGCCTTAACCACAAACAGAAGAAAAATTTCTAAGCAGACAAGGCAGCACTACCATCGCTCAGGTTCCCCGGAGCAGCAGGGTTTGAAGCGGGCGTTTGGAGTTAATTTTCAGGCAGGCTGGTCACGGGGTGGGGGAAGGAGGAGCAGGGGAACACCCCTGCAGGGGAAGGGCCGTAGGATTTATTTCCCTGCGGGACACACACAAAATCCACCCTCCCTCCCTCCCGTGAGCCCGGGGAGGGGGGAACGTGCCCGGTGGCCGCGAGGTGGCGGCATCGCCCAAGGACGCGAGGGTGGGAAAGGCAAGGCAAGGGAGAAGTGGGAAAGGCAAGGGAGAGGTGGGGAAGGCAAGGACAGGGCTGGGAAAGGCAAGGCAAGGGAGGGTCAGCAAGGCAAAGCAAGAGGGGTGTGGGGAAGGCAAGGCAAGGCAAGGCATGGCAAGAGAGGGGTAGGCAAGGCAAGCCTAGGGAAGGGTTGGAACAGCAAGGGAAGGGAGGAGCAGCTCAGGTGTGATAGCTCCCTTGCCTTGCCCTGCATATTCCTCCCTTGCTTTGGGTTCCCTTGCCTTGCCCTGCCTACTCTTCCCTTGCCTTCATACCCCTTGTCCTGCCTTGCGTACTGCTCCCTTGTCTTGCCTTCCCTTCCCTGCCCCTCTCGCCTTTCTTTGCCAAGCCCTGCCTTGCCTTGCCCTTGCCTTGCCTTGGCTGCCTCTCCCTTGCCTTTTCTAGCCCTTCCTTGCCTTGCCTTGCCTACTCCTCCCTTGTTCTGCCTACATTGCCTGGCCTTCCCATGCCCTTTGGGCTAGTGGGAGCTCCCGAGGGGCCTTGGGGTCCGAGGGTTCCCAGGTGTGAAAAATGCATCTTATATGATTGGCTCTTTGCAAATATTGGAATGAATACTACATGTATTCTGTTGTATTAATTTTTGTAGTGCTGTATTAATCTTTTAAATGTAGGTTTGGGGTTTTTTTTATTTTTTAAGACATAATATTAAAATAGAAACCATGTAATGTAAGATACTTTTTGTAACTAACTCAAGGAATTAATAAGATAACCAAGAAATTATTCGCCTAAAGAAAACAACACGAAGACACCAGGAAAGAGTTGTTGCCTCCCCATCTTTACCTTAGTGGACACTCTAGAGCCAAGGAACTGATTTACGCAATGAGACGAAGAACAGAGATTAAACAGAAGACACCCTTTGTTTGAGAGGAATGTTTGAATCATGTATGAAGAAATATGAATATACAACAGGCTATTGCTTTTAAGGGGTAACCCTTATTAGTGCTTTGTGCTTTTCCTCAGAGAGAAGCACTGGGACGTCCGTAATTCTTTGCTTTTTATTGTCTCTTTTATTATCCTAACCCTGATTATCCCAATTTGTATTACCTTAATTTTTTTATTATTAAGCTTTTACAATTTTAAAAGGAAACAAGTGTGAAGCGTTTTTACACCAGGTGAGGGAAGGCATGGCAAGGAGCAGGTAGAGTCACTGCGGTGCTGGGATAGTGACTGTAGGGCTGCAATAGAAATGGAGCTGCAGCCATTGTAGGGCTGGGATAGCGAACTGGAGTAAAATTGTGAGGCTGGGGTTGGAATGTGCATTCTAGAGCTGGAGATGAAACCTCAGAGAGCTGCAACCAAAAAGATCCTGCTGTGAGAACCAGGAGCAGTTTCACCTGGCAGGGGTGGAAGTGGAGATGCGGAGTTGGAGCTGAAACAACAGAACTGGCAGTGAAATAAAGCTTGTGGGGCTGGAGCTGAAATCACTGTCGAGATGGCAGAGCGACTGTTGGGATGTGATAGCGAGATCTGGGATGGGGTAGCGACTTCAGGATGGGATAGGGACTGTCAGGATGCAATAGGGACTGTTGGGATGCGATAGGGATTGTTGGGATGCGATAGAGACTGTCGGGATGCCATGGGGACTGTCGGGATGCCATGCGGACTGTAGAGATGCGATAGGGATTGTTAGGATGTGACTGGGATGTTGGGATGTGTCGGGATGCCATGGGGACTGTCGAGATGTGATGGGGACTGTAGGGATCCANCCGGGTAACGCTATGGAGCCGGGCCGGGGCCCTCACAGCTACCGGGACCGGACCCGACCCGACCGGGCCCCTGCGGCTGCTGGGCCGCGGCCTCGGGGGGGTGGTATCCCAGGGCGGTGTCGGTGCTCAGCCCGGCCCCGTCAGTGCCCGTTATGCCACATNGGGATCCATGCGGACTGTAGGGATGCCATGGGGACTGTCGGGATGCCATGCGGACTGTAGGGATGCCATGGGGACTGTCGGGATGCCAAGCGGATCCAAGCCCCGCCAGCCCCAGCCATCCTTTCAACGCGCCCGCGGTCCCGCCCAGCTCTGCCCGCGCCNCGTCAGTGCCCGTTATGCCACATGAGGGTCAGGCAGCGGCGCTGCTGTAGGCTGATGCGGAGTCTGTGGGGGAAAAGTCCTCGAATGAGGGGTGGGTGGGATGCGGCCCGGCCCGTGGAGCTTGAAGTAGTATTAAAAATATAGGCAATAATAATGCTTTATTCCATTATTATGTTGTTTTTATGTTCCACTAATACTTTGCATTATTTTTATTCTGTTTTTATTCTCTTACTAGATAAATAGTGTTTATTAAATAAAGGTTGTAGGACTCAGGTCACAGAGGACATAAAGCCGTGGGGCTGGAGGCAGACCCAAACCCACGTGGAGCTGAAATCCCACAGGGAAGGNGCACGGAGTTTGCCCGGGGGGAGGGCGGGCAGCGGGCAGGATCGGCCCCGCAGCGCGGCCTGAGGGCACAGCGGGGCCTGAGGGCACAGCGGGGAGCGGGGTGACGGGCGGGGCGGGAACGAGCGGCGGGCTGGGATTGGCTGGGCTGGCCGGGGCGGGGCTATAAATACCGTGCGCGGGGNGGAGGCAGACCCAAACCCACGTGGAGCTGAAATCCCACAGGGAAGGGGATGGAGCTGCTCAGGGCCTTCCAGCCCAGCCAGTGGCGCCAAGCACAAGCCAGGGGTGGAATCTCAGGGAGTTGTGGAGCTCAGAACCAGCCCAAGGGCACATTTTGGGATGGGGAGCCTGGGGCTCAGTGGCTGTTCCTTGCCCCTGTTGCTGGATGGGGTGGGATTGTGGGAAGGTGTGTGTTGGGGGTGGTCTCATTAGCAGTGCCCGTTTGGGGTGGGTGTGACAGCTCATGGAGATACTGAACTGATGGCAGTGACTGATTTGTGTTCTTGTCAACAGCCCTGGGCTGCAGTGAGAGCCAGGAGCAGCTTTTAGCTGGAGGCAGAGGGAAGCTGAGGAGCTGGAGTTGAGGCAGCACAGCTGGCAAGACATAAACATGATAGGGCTGGTGGTGAAACCCCTGTGGGACAGGGTAGGGACTGGGGGGTTGGAAATAAAATTAAGATCCTGCTGAGAACCTGGAGCAGCTTCACCTGTCAGCAGTGGGGAGATGTGGAGCTGGAGTGGAAACTGAGCTGGCTGTGAAATAAAGCTTGAGGGGCTGGAGGTGAAATTGCTGTGGGGTTGGGATGGGAGAGCAGCTGTAGTGGTGGAGCTCATTGTGAGGCTGGGCTGGAGCTATAGCAAAGATCCTGCTGTGAGAACCTGGAGCAGCTTCACCTGATGGCAGTGGGAAGATGTGGAACGAGCTGAATCAGTAGAGCTGGCAGTGAAATAAAGCTTGTGGGGCTGGGATAGGGACTAAAGGAGCTGAAGTAACCAGTTCTTCCCCAGCTCCTCCCCACTTCTCTGGCAGTGAGGGCCCTGTGCAGTGGAACAGGATGGGTGTTTTTGGGGCACACAGGACACATCCCCTGCTGCCATTTGCCATCTGTGTGGGCAGGCATCAGTCAAGCTGAAAAACACACATGAAGAGAAAACTCCCTGAGGAGCTCACAGAGACAGGCGTTCCCCTGTCTTTGAATTGCCATTTATATTCTGAGTGTTGTGTAAACATTAAATATTTAAAATGTTGCCTGTAGCACTCTTGTTTCTCGGTGGGATTTGGATAAAGCCATTTCTGTCTCAGGGTCATGAGAAATGTGCTCAGGCTTAGCACATTCCCTTCTCCATCAGAGACTCCCAGGCCTCCAGGAGCACTGCCCCTCACACAGCCTGAAATCAGAGCCTTGTTTGATGTTGGCAGGAGTTGGACAGGGTTTGGCTCACATTTGCCCTGTCATTCCTGGTCTGTGGGATGCTGCTGCTGCAGGAACATTGTCCAAGCCTCCCCCAGCATGGGAGCAGCTCTGCACTCCCAGACAGAACCCACTGCACCAAGCGCTAGGGGTTTTTTTGCAGTGCCCAGGCCATGCTCACTGCAGTTCACATCTGCTTTGGAGCTCGGGATGTTTCACCTTGGACACTTGATCATGCAATGCTGGTTTTTTTATTTAGTGAAGGTTTGTCCTCTTGCAGTTTCAGATGCCAGCTCTGCTCTCGCAGTGCTGGTGATTTCTTGCACTGGTAACTCTTAGCAGCTGTTGTGGTTTCCCAGGTGAAACTCTTCACATGGAGTCTAAAGTTGTGATTACCTCCATCCTGCTGGCACTTGGAAACCAAAGAAATTCTAAGCCCACTTTGGGCACTTGTAGTGTTCTGTCTGTGGTCCCAGGTGATTCCCCAGGTGACACAGAAACCTGTGGCCACATCAAGGGCTGAAAGTCTCCTGAGTTGTAGCCTACTGCTCTAAATATTCTTTTCCTAGTTCTGGTGCCTGGCATTTAGAGTCACAGCTGATCTACTTTTCTGACCAGAAAAGCAGAGTATGGTGAGTCATTTAAAGATTTAGGGATATTAAGGGTAGGCTGGGTTTTATGTACCTAAATCTGTGTCAAGGGGACAGAAAGGGGTTTTTTAGTTTCTGTTTTAATGGGGTAAGCCTTGAGGGGATGCTGCACTGGCCCGTGTGTGCCTGGAGCCTGTTCCAGGCCACTTGGTCACGAGACACAGGAATAAGGGAATTGTCCTTTAAGAGGAGAGCACAGGGGGACACATTTGCCCTTGTCCTCAAGTTCTCAAGCACGTAACTGCATTACCCCCCCCCCCGTGTCCCCCCCCCACCCCAAGCGGGACCCCTCCCTTTTCCGAGCTNCTCAAGCACGTAACTGCATCCCCCCCCCCCCGTGTCCCCTCCCCAGCCAAAGCGTGACCCATTCATTTGCAGAGCTACAAAAGCTTGGCCTCATCTCCCCACACTTGGCTCCTGCTCCCGCTGCGTGTGCACAAGCAGTGCATGGGTGGGTGACCTCATTTGAGAGCTGATTTCATTATAGATCAACTGTGTTCCTCCCCTCATGGATCTCATAGTTATCTTCCTCCCTGATGAGGACTTCTTAATTAAAGCATGGACAATTTGTGACAGAATGGCATTTTCCAAAGATTTTCTTTCCTAGTTGCACAAATGCATCACTCTCCAGAGCCAGGCTGGTCATGTGTTAATTTAAAATGAAGGTTTTATTGCTGCACCCTGCTCTGGGTGCTGCTCACCTTTCTAGGCAGAACTGGAAGAAACACCATTTACAGGCTGACAACAGATTTGGCTGTGGGTTATTCCAGGCAGGCTTCTCTCCTGTGCTAATTCAACCTTATGTTGGAATTGGTGCCATATTTTTCAGCAAAACTGAGGCCATGTCAGAGTGCCATCTTTGTCCCCCTCCTGTGCTCAAGAGGAGCAACTGAGTTCTCCTGTTCCACCAACTCTGAAGACGTGAGCAGACCCCAGTGCCTCTGGAAGGTCTTTTTGCTTCCTCCGGTGTTCTCTCTGTGGCACTCACAGGGACCCTGCCCTATCCCCAAAGACACCAAGGCCACATCAGAGAGCGAGGGAGCTGTGCTGCCTCCAGGACCTTGCCAGCGCTGCCCAGCTCAGCCCCTGCCCCCTGTAACACTGGGAATGATCTCAGGTGGCCTGGTTTAACCCCAGCCCCACACAGCCACTTGCTCACTGCCTTCCCAGGGGGTGTGGAGAGAGTCAGAAGGGTGAAAGTGAGAGAACTTGTGGGTTGAGATGAAGACAGTTTAATGCATCAGAAAGGAAGAAACTAATCATGATGATGATAATAAAAGAGTATTACATTGTACAAAGCCAGTGATGCACAATGCAGCTGTCCAGCCCATGGATGGCTTTCCCTCAGTTAATTGATAAGCATGACTCCAGATGGTTCTGGAATATCCTTGGGTCAGTTGGGGTCAGCTGTCCTGACTGTGACCCCTCCCTGTTCCTTGTGCCCTGAATGTCCTCACTGGCAGGGCATGAGAAGCTGAAAAGTCTGAGCACAGACAATGCTTAGCCATGACTGAAAACAAGTGTGTTATCAACATTATCCTCACACTGACTCCAAACCACAATACCTGGAGTTGGTGCTACTGGCAAGAAAATTAACTGTCTCCCAGCCAAAACCAGACCAGAGAACTCTTAGTCAGGTTTCTTATGTTCAGAATATATGAATATTAAAAGCTTATGAATAAGTTTTTAAGGCAGCTAAAGATGCAGGTCAGCTTGATGAGGCTGACAAAGCAGTGCCACTCCTGAGTGTTCCTCCCACTCAGGGGTTTTCACAGCTCCCTGGAGAATCTCCCTGTGGTTATGGTCACTCCCATCCTTTGGGACACCTCTGCTTTAGAAGGTGGACCAGCACTGCCTGGTGTGTTGTCTGGAGCACAGCACAGAGCCAGCCTGGGGTGACAACCTGAAAAAAGCTTTTTAAATCACAAGATTTGATGGCAGATGGTGAAAGGGAGCAACAGAGAGCAGGGTCAGACTCTGGATTTGATACCCCAGGCTCAAGAAGCCCAAAATCTGAACACAGATGCTGACCATCATTTCCAGTGATCTAAAATCCTCCTCTGTGTTGTCTTCACAAACCAGGAAAAGCAGAAGACAGCAGCCAAAGGGTTTTGAACCAGGCCAGAAGTTACTTCAGTCCAAGCAACTGATACCACATAGGGCTGACACACTCGGACTGAGACTTTTCAGGAGCAAACACTTTTGCTGCTCTGATGTACCAACATATTCCAGGATCCCTGATGTTCATTTCTGTCTAGATCCAGGCTGATGCAGAAGGAAGGCCAGGCTGTGGAAGCTGAATTTTACTCTCACTGACACAACAGTAAATCTGGAGTGATTCCATGTGTGCCAGAGGAATTCCTGCTAAGACAGCAGCATCATTTCCAATGGCTTGCAGTGCTGCTTGGGGGTGCCACACTACCAGCATTTAGATTTCCTTTCGACTCTCTCTGGAGTCCCTGGAATAGATGTGATTGTCCCTGTGATAGATGGACACAGCAGGTTTAAAATCTGCCATTTTCAGAACATTTTGCATGGGCAGGAGCACTTCCTCCAGGATTTTATTGACCTGATCCAACACATAGCCCCTGAAAGAGACACCAGGGTGCTTTGTTGGCTCCTTGAGTGCACAGGGACACAAGCAGAGAGTTTTCTAAAGCACTCGTTCTGCTTTTCTGATAACATTTCCTTCCATTTCAGCCCATGCACATTCACATAAAGGCTGCCCTGAGTGTGGTTTTCTCCTGGTTTCATGATGCGAGCTGCATTTTTTCCATGTGGCCTTCCCCTGCAAACAGAACTCCACTGTCTGTGCTGCTCTGGCCTGTCCAGGCACAAGTGGGTGCCAGTACTCAGCCAAGAGGGGTGATGGGTTGGTCATTATTGTCATTTCTCAGGGCTCACAGGGAAGGAAGCTTCTGTCCTCACTGTGGTTCTGACAAAGAGGCTGTGAAAGGACAACTTGGAGCTTTTTCAGGCCTGTGTGGGAAGGCAGGACAAACACAGTGCAGCTCTCAAATCTCACCAAACTTCCCCAAACTCATGTGGGACTGCACAGGCCTTGCCCAGGCCCTGGATACCAGGGCAGAGTTCAGATGGGGGCCACATTTGCTGCTTTAAATCCACAGTTTTATCTGCAGTGCTCACACAGGGAAGGAGCTGCCCTTATTGTACCCTTTTCTCCCAGAGTGGGACCCACGTGTCCCACATATCCCTTTAGCCAAACGAATGGGTCCTGCACAGGTTGGGCTGCTTCAGTCAGGCAGATTTGTATCTTAATACAAATACAGAGGCATCATATTCCCTCCCCAACTTCTTTTTTTTCTGCATTTATACAAGTGGGGCAGATATGGGAAAGCTGAGGTATCAAAATGAACAAGTGGTCTATAATTCAGAAGTCATAGTCAACACACACTTGATAAATAAAAGCCTCAGAAAAGTTTTTATCGGCCTAAATATTGAAACCAAATTTTATTTTTTGAAAATGACATTACACACATCTTCCAAATGTACATTTAGATGAGAAAACAATGAGTAACAAATATTGAGAGCAAAGCTATAAAGTGGACAGGTTCTCTGCTGCATGGCATTGCATTACAATAATACTCAGACCCGGGATGGTTATTACAAGTAGTAAAAACAGTTCACAACACCTCACAAAAATGGAATTTTTTCCTAGTCAAATCTTCTGACAAAAGGAAATTCTGTTAAGGGAGAAGAGTCATAGGGAATAGAGGTGTGGATCTAGGTACACTTTGTGATTTTGTGGCATGGCTTTTTGGGGTTTCTCTAGTCCATTTCTTACAAAATGCATCTTTGTGAGTGACCCCACTTTTCCAAGACTTTGCCTGTTTTCTGTCCTCCACTGCCAACAGAACCACAGCTAATAAGCAAGAAGCGCCTTGTACTCAACTCAGAGCTCGGGAGTGTGGAGAAGGAGTTGTCTACAGACCTCCCAACAACATAATTCCCATATCCCATCCCCACCCCCTCGCTGTGTATCCAGAAAAACCAAAAGTGTGTGCAAACTCCGCAAATCAGGGGCCGTGGAACGAGTCCCAGGGACAGCCACCACTGCCAGGAGTGGAGGCCAGCGCCGCTCGTGCCTCTTGCCTCAGCTGCAGTGGCCCAGCAGCACCTCACCCTCCATCAGAGCCAAACTTCCAAAGGCTGGACTCGCTCCCCAGCCTGAGCAGAGGCAGCAGGGACTGATCTCCACCTGCTGTACCCTGCAAGTTGGATCTGATCAATGTGCCAAGGCAAGGCACTGCGAGAAATGCGTTCCCCGAGAGAACCTGTTGAGAACTGTTTTTCAAACCTGGTTGTTTATAGTTTTGTTTATGCCCAAATCTGTACTTTACAACCACGAGAGAGAGAGAGTCAAAGAGTAAGAGAGAGGGAGAGAGAGAGAATCTTTCCAGGAGGAAAGGAAGAGCTAATTAAGAAGAGAGGTACAGGACCATGCATTTACTCTCAAGAGCTTGTTCACGAGCAAGCCAACATTTCTAACACTACAATCACTCATCTACATCTGTTTGCTAAGTAACTGAGTTCTATCTACAACTAGAGAGCAGAAGGGGTCTTTTTATTTTCTTTCCCTTCCCTTTAAAACGTCAATAAAAATGTTTTATGTACAAGTTGAATGGCACAAAAGATGGTTAAAATGCTAAATAACTCACCACAAATGGAGAATGCAAAATTAGTTCAAAACATGCATGGACTGTGTACGGGTAAGCAAGGAATCATTGGCATAAAGCTGCAATATATTACAAGATGATACAGTTGAGATCTTTTGGAATAACCTCTGCTTGTTCTGTCCCTTTGAAGAGACTTTCACATAAAAATTCAGCATAAAGGGAATTCAAGGTATGTATCCAAGCAGAAAGTTAATTATGGGCAACGTTACTTGTCTGAAGAGAAAAGCATTTCCCCTCCCCTTCCACACACTCTCCAAAGGTACAAAAGTCAACATGATCAGCATTGCTGCTGGCTTGCCAAAAAGAAAGGTTAGATAGGTCTGGGGTAGGAGAACAAAAGCACCATTTAAATTAATAGCTCTTTGTACAATGTCATTAATTAAATACCTTATTCTTTAAACAAAAACATCCTGAAGTTTACCAATCCCACCAAAATAACCACGGACTCCTTCCCACCCCCGTGTCCTCCAAGGTTATGTACACAGAGTTTAAAGTATACCAGCTAAACTTTAAACCCAGCTGCCCCTCCAACCCCCACCCTCTGAACAACAAGAGGAAATACATCGTGGCCTCTCAGTTATATTATATTGCAGCTTTGTTGTTAATGAGGAAATCATACGGACTCAATGAATGACCTAAGACAGTAATCCATGATCAGGTTCCAGTTCGGCTGTACATCTCCCTCCCTCAGCACCACGGGGTGGTGGCTCTGCAGCCCTGGGAGCTGCAGGGTCCTGAGCAAAGGCAGCTCCTGCTCTCCAGACAAGAGCAGCATGAGGAGCTCAGGCTGAGGGGATAGGAGCTGCTCACCTCAGCTTGGGACAGCATTTGTAACTGAGAAAGCAGACAAAGGCTAGTGACAGCAAAGCCAGCAGGCTGATCCTCCTTTCCTGTGCTTCCAGACTAAACAGTGTCACAAAATCCAGAGAATTATGGAGGGGAACATGTCATTTCAGAGCATAGAAAAGATTTGGCTAGACAGGTTTCCTCTTTCCAAAAGACCCTGGGTGTCTTCTAATTGCTAATCACAGCTGTACTAGGACTGCCACGGTGCTAAAGCTGCTTGGATCACCCATCATTTAAATAAGAAGCAAACTAACAACAATTTCATATGTCAGAATTCAGCATGTAATTATAACTCATAGGCTTCCTTGTTCTTACATTCAATACTCCTGCTTCACCATATCTAAAAAACACCAATTAGCAGTGCAATTAATTCCCTAGACATTCTTCTTTTTAGGCAGATGCATCATTAGACATCACACTAAATCTGGAAAAAGCTCCTCTGTCTTAAAGAGAGGAAAAGAAAGGAAAAAAAAGCTGTGTGTTCTACAACCTCTCTGTGACTGTATGGTCAGCATGAGAGGGAAACAGAATATCACAGGATTTCACCTGCCACCTGCTAAGGAAAGTGAACTACAAGTCCATCCATACCTGCTCTGCAATGATTGGAAGCAGATGGAGAAAAGTAGCCATGCTGTAATTTAAAATATGACAAAATACTCCCCTAACATAACCCCAAAACCCCAAACAACAACAAAAACAAACCCCACAAAGTTTTTCTCAGGGATTCTCCGAAAATAAAATTTGTCATGTTGAGAACTGGGCCTGGACCCAAGGCTGGGATCCATTTGGTCCCTTACAGGTATTTCCCATGTCTGACCCTGTGCGTGGGTTTCCCAGAACTCAGGGATTCAGAGCCAGGGTTTGGTCCTGGCTCTCCCTGACCAGGTGCCACCACTGTGTTCCATCCTGACTGCACGTGCCAGGTGAGTCCCAGTGCTCTGCAACAACCCCCCTGTGCAAATGTGACTCCAATTTAGCTCCATGTCCTATATATAACTCCTGCAAAGAGAGATGGAAGAACCAGCTTGGATAAAATTCAAAAGCAGCCTTGAGTTTAGATGAGTCACCTAAAATGAACCAAACCTTCCTTTTTTTTTTTCAGAGACATTTGGCAATGCTTTTCTCTAAAAACCAAGCCAACCATAAATCTCTATTCTGCCTGGTACTAGCTGGGACTAGAGTAGAAAAATGCTGGTAGAAATAGAAATACTACTTCTAGTTCCATAAACCTGCTGGGCTCAGGGCATGTCTTTTGGTAGACTGAATGAGAGTGAAGTGAGATAAAGCCAACACGCTTTAGAAGCAAAAAATAATGGAGGAGGACCTGATTTGCTGAGGTTCCTTGTTTAATTTTCAATTCTAAAACTTTTAACATATCTCAACAAACTATTTCAGCTTTATCATTAACTATAATTAAACGATATAAAACATCTCCCATCTATAACTTGATATTCAAGGTCCATACAAGAGATCACTTTATGACTGGGGTCAGTGAGGTTTTCTCTGCAAAGGTTGCAGCTGTCACCCAGGAAACTGAATCTGCACTCAAGTAATCAATCACACAAGAATTATCAACAGTAATCAGTCTTTGAAATTGGACCAAATAGATTCATAAATTAATTACAGAGGATCTTCTGCCTGGTTAAAGCAGAAGAAAATTAGGGGTACTGGGTTCCATTTGCATTATATTGAGTGTCTGAGAATTTATGGAAATAAAAGAGATGCAATCTTTATGCAACAAAAAAAAAATCTGAGACTGTACATAAAAAAGTGTTTGGATAAGTCAGTTATTTTGTGGTTTAGGATTAAACTCACAAGCACTATAACTCAACTGAATTTAGGAAAAAGATCTCATGAGAAAACCAGTTTTAAACACAGGTGCCCTTGTTCAGCACAGACCTCCCATTGCTGTGGTGGCTGCAGCAGCTCTCACACAGGGGCTGGGCATTTCCTGGGCCAGATCAGCATCACCTCTGTGCCCACCCAGCAAACCCAGGAAACCTCCCCGAGGAGTCTGTCCTGGCTTTTCACCCTGGTTGTCACTTTCTCCAGAGTTTGCTGAGCTCTGTGGGAAGGGATGGGAGGCTCTGAGGTGCCCTTATTTTTCTCTCCATTCCCCAGAGTGCCAGGTCTGTCCTCCCCAGGCCAGGGTGTGCTGATCAGTGATTGCTATTTCTGATCTGACACAGGGAGGAGTGTAAATAAACCCAACCCACAGCTGAGTGCTGTCCCCCAGCACTGGGCTGGATCTTCCTTCTCCCTTTGAGGGATGGCACATGCTGGCAGGAGAGTTAAACAGCAGCAGGGGAGGAGTTTCATACCAAGTTCTCCTGCCTGCAGCCAGGTTTGGCCTTATTTCTGCCAAGAGGAGAGGGACAGACACTGCTGTGGACTGACACTAACCCCTGGCATAGGTACCTGCAGAGACAGTGACTCTCAACAAACAGCCAGGAGCTGCTCCTCTGTCCAAACCAAGCCACAGATCCTCGGTTAGCCTCAGCCTCCTTCTTTGTTCGTCCCCAAAATGTCTTGGCTTTTGTCTTCCATTATTCCCACACATCAGTGGCACTGACATGTCCTCCAGTGCTGTGCCTCGTGCTCTCCCTGCCATCGGATTTTCTCTGAAGCTCCAGCTTATTTCACAACTCAGCACCTACCTCCTAACAAACATCCCCCCCATTTCTCTAAGGAACAGGCTTTTCCCTTCACTCCCTGTGTTTTCCATCATGGCATCGTTCCCTGATGATGCCAGCTTTCTTTTTTTCAGCTGACAGATTAATTACTGGCACGATTTGTTAATTCCCTTTGGGCATTGTCCTTTTTCTTCAGTTTGAATGATAAACTGTCAGACCTAGGGAACCTCCAAACTGGCTTGAGAGCCCTGAGTTCAGGGAGATAAAGAGCAAGAGTCACAAGAGGTGAGTTCAAGTGCACTAAGCAAGGAACCTGCATGGCAGCTCTCTCCCATGTAGACATCTGGCCATGAACACTTTCTAAACAAGAAGGTTTTCAACACCTGGCCCACTGTTTCCTTGGTAGAAAGCCATTGGAATAATTAGACTTACTCACTGTATGTAAAGGTCCATATTTTGACTACTAGCACAAATTGCCCCTGATATGTGCACGTACATCTAACGAAAAGAGGGACAATGGGGGCTGTATTCAGCCAGGAGAGAAATGGGCTGCTGGATGAGGGTATCTCCTTCCTCCCAGGAATGTTGCTGGCTCCCCCATGGTTTTGATGTGGAACTAAAAATGAGGTGTCTGTCTTTCCCTATGACTGAAATACTTGAGCATTTTACAACAGAGTTTTGAGAGAGCCAGAGTTCTGTGAGAGACTTGCCAGTTTGCTTCCATAACGTGTTCAGACTTTGCTGAGCAATGAATACATTTTAAAACCAAGCTTTTTGTATCAGCTTATCTCAAAGCACCCTACAGGTGGAGGGAAGTATTGGGACCAGCCCTCTGTGCACTGGGACACCATGGCACGAGGAGAAGTGATCTGTCCAGAGTTGTGCCACACCCCAACAGCTCTGAAACCCCACTGCTGAATCCACTAGGTTTGATTCTCATTTGCTCAGAAACTCATCTGTTGGCCAGAAATAGGTGTTGATATGTTTAACCTTCTCTAAGCAGTGTCCTGAGGGATGGTCAGTGGTCTGTGACCCCAAAACTCCACATTTTCATCTGCAGGTGTAGTACTCACACCATGCCCTGCAGCTGGGATCCTGTCAGAGCAGCTGTGCAGTGGCATTGCTGGAAAAAGCCTTTCCCTCCACCTACTTACATTCCCTGAAAATCTCCCCTCTCCCTGTTAAAACATGGGTTTGTCAGCTTGGCCTCAGACCTTCAGTCATCACTCACTAAAACTGTTCCAGAGGAAACAAAACTGAACAAAGAGAGGTCTGTACATTGCTGCTCCCAGCCTTTTACCTGCAGGCACCAGGAGAAACCAGCTCTCGAGCCAGGAGCAGAGGAGGAGGACGAAGAACATCTGAACAGCGTCATCAACAACCACTGAAGCAGAACCCAGCCCTGTTCACTCCACAGTGAGGAGCAGCTGTGAGATACAAGACTCAGCTTTAACATTTCCTGAGATACTGTGGAGAGGCTCAGATCCATGCAGATGGGACAGAGGCATCAGCCAGAAGAATTCTGTGGTTCTGGAGACAGCAGTTTTCAAGAGATGGGCTAAATACCTCAAGAATTGAAGTGTGCCCTGTCTCCTTTGGTCAAGGCCATTGAGCCCTAGGTCTTGCTTGGCATATGCACAGTCCTGCTTCTGAAGCCCAAGGAATGTTAGAAGGCACTTAAAGTCTTCACCTTTCACTTAAGGTCTTTACCTTAAAGTCAATCACACCAAGTTGGGGTTTCAGCTGGATCTCTTCCAGGTGTCTTGTGTAAAGCACTCGTCCTGTTGCATGGACTGGCCTGATTTTTATATACACAGAAAAAGGATCCTCATCTTGTGCCATCCATTTGCTTCTACAAAGAACCTCACCAGTCCCAAACACTGTCCCAGCCTGCTTCCATCAGCAGCCAGAGAATTGACCTGGAGCTTAAGTCACCATGTGGAAAAAGAAGCTGTTCTGTTCCATCATGGTCAGCACCTGGCATCTGCCAAACACACCTCTACAGAGCTTTTCTCTGGTTATGGATTGTCTTAGCTTGAGGAGACACTTTCTCGACTTTATATCTACTTTACTTGGCTATTTTTTATCCCTTTCTCTAAAAATGATTCTGCCTCTACTACAGTGAAAGAGAACTCTAGGTTGCTTTGCATGGCTGTGGGGCACCACTGAGGTCAGCAACAAAATCACTCCGGTGCTCTCAGCACGCTGGGGAAGGCTCAGACTGGAAAATCCACGCTGGGCCCCTGCAGAGATGATGTCACTTCCAGGGATGGCTGTCCCTGGAACAGTGTCTGGGTAGGGACTCAGCCTGGAATCCCAGAGCACTCCCACAGGGTGTGCTGGGAAGCAGCAGGAAGAGCAGCACTGACCTCAAAGGTGTGAAAAAGCAAAGACAAGGCATCCTGGAAAACGTTATCCATATGGATAAGAAGAAACTAACACTTTAATGCCCTTGCTTCCCATTGGAAATGCCTGGGTGTAACACTGCTTTGCTGTTTGCCACAATTTTTGGTTCTATCTCCTTTTTTCTCCTTCAAAAGTACTGAACAAGCAAATGAGAGAGAAATAGCAGCTTGACCATGGGTGTGGTTTTTAGTATGCCTACACTACATGTGTGTTAGCTGAGGGTGAGAGAGATGTGCAAGTTGTTTTCTAAGCAGGAATCTTCTATTGTCTATGGAAATAACACAATTAGGGTTTTTCGGTCCTGAGAAGACAATACATAATGTGCAGATAGTGGAAACACAGGCAGTGGTAGGGAAAAGCTGCTTCCAACTCCCACCACAAAATAAAATCCCATTATCAAACTCTTTCCAAATCACTTCAAGATATTTAGCTGGTAGAACTGAACTAGCTCCAAATCTTATACCAGATGAGGCTTTAAACCAGAAACTTCAGGATTATAAATGCTTTACCAGTGATAAAAATCCCAAGGCTGAAGGTTTTGCTGCATTGCTCTCGTCTTCTACAGTCAAGACCATCACCTGAGTGTAAAAATGCTAAACCCCAGTCTATGCTATTCCTTCCTAATGACTGTGTCTGAAACAGGGATCTTTATATGCAAATTTGCTAAATTGTACTACCTAAAGGCAGATTTCAAAGAAACAAAGCCCTGCTACTTTAAGAGTTTCTCCAATTTGTTTTTAAATACAGTATTGTTTTAAAACAATATAGTGTCAGTGATTCAATTAGTCTCTGAAAGCACTAAAGGCAGCCTCATGAGGCAAATTAGACAGGGTTTTTATAGCAGAATTAATATGGCAAATCCTCATATCATGTGGAGCTTTATGTACTTGTAAATGTAAAAAAAAAAATAAATATGAAAGGTGAACTCTGGAGTATATAGTGGAATTACTATCATCTGCTCCAGGATCTCACAGGGTCTGGAATTGCTATAGTATATTGGAAGGAATTACTAATTCACAGCAGTTCAGGAAAACTTTCTGACCAAACGCAAGCTTAATCTCGTGAAAAGTCAACAGGAGTAAAGCACGTACTAAAATTTAAGCTTTTAAGTTCTTTCCTGAATCAGGGCTGTCCTTCTGTTTAAATAACTAAGGTCTGATGCCTGTGCACTGTTTCTCTTTGTATTCAAATCTAGATGAGGGATCCTACAAAGCCAAAGATAACTAGTTCTGAATGTATGTAACATTCCACATGCATTTCTGTACAAGAACTCATGCAATATTGGCATTAATACAGACTTCACTCTATGCTACAGCTGAAATGCTCACTGACTTCTACTGCCCAGGCATTTCTACCTAGAAAATTGCTTCTTAAAACTTGGGAGTTTGACCTCATACCCTGTTATCTTTGTGGCTTCTGCTGGTTTGAATGGCTATTTTTCCCACCGAACCATTTATTTTAATTCTTTTAGGCCTTTTCAAGGTCCCCCTAATTCCCTGAAGGAATTGCTGGGCTCAGCCCCATTGCAGGATGATTCTCATGCATTCCCAAGGGAGAGCTGGCAGGATCAGGTTTTAGATGTGTCACCAGGTGCAGCTCAGAGGGAAGAGCTCAGTGATTCCATAGTGATGCTCCACCAGGAAAAGCATCTCCAAATAACCAAACAGAGCTTTTGGCAGGAAGGAAAGGAACCCCTTCTCAACAACCATCCAAACAAAGGATCATTCCTCCCTTGGGATCCTGCTTTCTCGTACACAAACTGCACTCACAGACCCTGAATGGAAGCATCTCCCAGATTCCTTTCCTCCCACCACCAGCTCCAGCAGCTCAGGCTTCAGAGAGCAGCCCAGGATAGCAAAGATTTGGGTTTCCTGGTGGATCTGTGGTGAGTGTCCTGCACTGAGCAGCACGAGAGCCTGGATGGGACTGCATGGCTGGTCTCCTGGTTTATCTGAGGAAAGGTGGCAGGACAGGCTCACCCTGACTGTGACAGGAATGGCTTCTGTCACTATGTGACAACAACCTGGACTGCAGTTCTAGTCTGTCCATGGCTACTGCTCAGGGTCTCTGGAAAGGCAGAGACTCAGGGAGGGACTCTGAGATTTCCACCAGGAGGACAGAGGAGAGGGTAAAAGCTTGCCAAATTATCTGCCCCACTGCAGCTTTCCCCAAGACAAAAGCTCTGATGAATAATATTGTTATTAGCATAACCAAGGCCTTTGAACATCCTTATGCTTAAAAAACGTCCTTTTTGCTCATGACCAGTGTCTACAGTAGCACTCACAGGATTAAACAGCCAAAAATTAGGACCCATAACCAAATCTGCACCCAGAATATTTCAGCACCTTCTGTTAGAGGATCTGAAAGCACTTGACAAATGTTAACCAACATTTGGCCTCACAACCCCCAGTGAGGTAGAACAGAGCTGTCCCTGCAGGGACAGACAGACAGGTTGAGGCACAGGGTTACTCAGAGACCTGCTCCCATTCAGACACAAAATTCAGCGATGCCAAGGGCTTAGAGGTGTGCTGACTATTGCACCCAAGCTTTGTCCACAGCACCATCCTTCCCCTGACAAACCCTCAGCGAGCCCTTACACTGTGAACTAACCCCAGGATTCTATTTACAATATTTAAAATGACCATTTAGCAGTTGTGCAGTCAGAGAGTTATTCAATCAAATGAAGCTATCAGTGAGAACAAATGGTTTCTTGTGCAAAAGTCTGGGTGTAAATGATCATGCACTAAGACTACTGGGTGCAAATTTGGTGCATGATAACTGTGACCCCTTGACAATTCCCAATCCTGGCCTCTCTCTGATAAATCTCTTTTAAAAAGTTGCATTATAAGTATGATCACACGAGCCTTGAAAGATGCAGCCTGCACAGATTGTTTCATCCCAGCAATGCAAGCAAACAAAACGTGGAGTGGCTTTGGGAAGAACCCAGCATTCATGGAGCATCAAACATCACAAGGATAAAATCCGTCCTAATCACAAGGGGTTGCAAGGCAACAGGGAGTAGGTGTCTATGTTGGGGGAAAAAAAAGGCAAATAGAGCAACAAAGAAAGACTTGATTGCACAGATTTCATTTAGGTAAAGTTCTGCAAGTATCAGTTTCAGCAAAGCTTATTCCGTGAGGGAGGGAGGCAATGGCAGCCGGCCTAGGACAAAGCTTTGGCACAGTAAAAACCACCAGCCCTGTGTGAGGAGATGAACTTTGCGTTCTGGAGGAGGCATTACTGATTAATAAAAGCAAAAGCTTTCTCTAAATACAGCGAGTTTGTTTTTCTCAGATAGAAGAGTTTCTTAAAATACGGGTTTTAGAACACCACAAAACTTCATTTGTTATATAAGTAGAGAATCTGGCCATAGTTAGGAATACCGAAGTGTAAAAAACCAAATACGTAGTCTTAAACATTACAAAAACTATCAAAACATTCAGTATTTTGAATTGACCATTTTTCCCCCCCTACACATGTCTGTTTTGGCAGTGATGACAAGATTTCTAAACTGAGTTGCTGTTATTAGTGTTCTGCAGTTGTGGTTGGTTTTTTTTGTACTTTTTTTTTCTGAATGTGTTTTTTAAACAAAAGAAAATTACCAGCTTTTATAAAAAAGGAGCTTGAATCCTTACTCCCAAAACATAGATACAAGGTTTTCCTTTATAAAAAGTGTCTTGATTTTTTGCTATAAAAAGTGACCTATAGGGTGTCAAACCTGAAAACAAATTCTCACAGTGTTTTCAGTGTTGGCTGTTCACAAGGCATTACTGTTGCAAACAGAGATAGAGAGATACCATAGGGGAGGTATAAATATTTGTTACCATCTAGCAGCATCCTTGGATTGAATATGGAAGGTGTACTACTCCAGATAACTCAGCTGATTTATGGTTTTGCTGCTTAATTATTAAAAAAAACCCCAAACAATATTTGAATAATTTGAATTATTGTACTAACCTTACTTAGCATCTGACACAATCATTCCTAATCTCATCCAAGCTTCTGCTGACATATCAAGCTTCAAACTAGAAACTCCCTTCCTGTCCTCCACAATAAAACCAAGACTCTTTAGAATGCAGGTGCCAAAACTGGGGTTGTGAATGAGGAGCAGTTGAGCTGGCGTGGGCTGGCAGTTGGCACGGGTGGAGAACATCATCTGCTCTGCTCCAGCTTGCAAACTGCTCAGCAAGGGGTCCATTTGCACACCTCCAGGGAAACTACTTTACTAACACTAGGAAAACCACATGGTTGCAGCAGAAGAAGAAATAATAGAAGAAAATGGGGAATGCACAGAATCGTTGGCACGACGGCCCCAAATTTCTCACAATGCCCATTTTGCACACCTGTAACTTAGAAGAATGGTATCCCTCTATCTCTATAGACTGGCAAGTGTTTGTTTGTGGCACAGAGAGGAGAAATCACAGAACAAAAATGACATTTAACCGTGTGTCCTTTGACTTGAAAGCACCAGTCACCGATCTGCTTGTTTTGGCAGAGGTACTTTGCTGTATCCCAAATGCAATCTGGACATTTCACTCCATGCTGCTCTACATGGAATCTCCAAGGGAATCCGAGTCATCCAAAGACAGAGGCAGGTACAAGTCCTGTAGGGAGAGAGGAGAGAATGTTAATCCTCACCATCAGCTCCCACCCTTGGCCACGCAGAAGGAAGCAGCGCAGTGGCTCCGTTCTGGGCAGCTCAGAGGGTGGAATGCTCTGGTGACTGGGCTGAGCTCAACCAGAATCCAGGGAGTTCCAGGCTAAAATCAAGGCAGGCTCCTTGCACAGAGGAGCAAGAACATCTCTGTTCCTGATCACTGTTCAGGGATAAGCTTCAGAAGTGTTTTTTGATTGTTCTGGATCAATGTGTCCATTCCAGCACATGCACGAAAGAGCAGCACCTTGCCTTAAACACCTCTCTTTAAACCTAAGTCCACAATAAAGAGTCTTACCTTGGTTTGACAGCTGCCCTCAGGACAAATTTCCAGGAAAATCACATGTTCCATGGTTTATTCTTTAAGTAACTTCTAATCGGTTGGAAAGGTTAATAAAATAAACCCAAGTTTATTATTTGGATCAAATGCTTAATGTAAAGCTTTTCCAGTGTCCCTTTCTGGGGTAACCATTTTATTCCACTTGTTTAAAGTCCTGTGTGGGACAAGGTACAGGAACCAGCTCAAGGGCTAAAGCTCTCCTGGGACCTTTTTGAACTCTGACCCACACAAAGGTAATAACTGTGAGCAAAATGAAGAAAAACCCAAACATTCAGGAAGGAAATTCACAGAAATCTTGATATAAGAAGAGGTAAAACAGGACTTCAAGGTGAATTCAACCTAAGCATTTATTGCTTGAGCTTTAAGGGGAAAAAAGAAAAGCGATTTCACCATAAGCAGGAAATTGCTTCTGGGAGAAAGACAGTGATGCATAAATATTCTGGTAACCTAAAATGCTGCACTTGTGTTTGCTGATTGGCTTAACTTAAGTGGAGAAAATCCCAGCTGGGTTGGCTTTGCCCTCAGCAGTCACCATCTATTACAAATGGTCTCAGGGCTGCACTGGAAAGTCATTAATCAACCAGCTAAAAACATACATAAAACATTAGAAAGGTGAGTTTTACTTGTCTTGACCAAGAAACAAATCTTTATCTTCAAAGTTCTAAATGAGATGGAATGTTTGGACAATATTTAGTGTCCCTGATGCTGAAGCAAAGGATGCAGTTTGCAGCATTACTTCTGCTGAACTGATGAACTCAGGCCAGGTTTTGTCCTCAGTTATAAATTAATGATAAATCTGGATGCATTCTGTTAAATTTGGTGTGTTTTCTCAAACTTAGACCGAGCAGCTGAGAACAGAGTGAGGTCCCAAGGAAAACAGTTTTCATTTGGATTCAGCTATGCCTTTGTTAAACAGAATTAGTTCAACCCCTGCAGTCTGGCCCACGGTGGGTTCCACGTGGCTGCTGACTGCTAAACCTCAGCACCACCAGAATTTTTTAATTACTCTTCAAAAACTTTAAGTCAATGCTTTTAAAGTCAGGCTGAGAGGTACATTCTGTTTACTGAAGAGAAACCCCCCTGACTTCCTCTCATACCTACATTTGTGTCCAAGGTCCAATTCCTATATCAAGTGAAAACTGTTGGAAGCAGCATTGTGGCTATTCCAGAAATGCAAAGGTCCATGGAAATGAAAGTCAGAACTCAGCAGAGAGTGGCCCTGAATAACAGGAACTGAAAAAGCTGTGACAGCTGCTGTACCTTTTAAATAAATCAATACATGAATTATCTATGAGCCAGCACAGGTTTCCTGATCTCTGGCAGGATGCTGTGCTACCTGTTGGCCTGTTCCACAACACAATTACCAGACCAGCTGTAAGAATCACCTGCTTCCTGTAAAATAGAGCACGGCCTTAAATAATTTAAAAAATTAAATTCTTGAGGAGCGTCATTAAAGTGATGTCTCAGAGCTCTAGTAACATTTGTATTGCTTCTGCTCTTTAATGGGCCTGGTTTGCCAACACTTGAGGCTTTTCAGGACAGGAGAGTTTACATGAAACCACATCCATCAATGATTTTTTCAAACAGTGGTACAAGCTCATGGTTAAGTTGTCTCCTCCGATCCCTCTGGATGGTCTCCAGCACAAATTAACAACTCCAGGGGAGGAGTCAGGCCACTGCTTTGCTCACCACCTTGCCCAAAAGGACAACTTTTACAGGTAAGGGGCCAAACCCCACTGCTTGAACATCAGGAGTTGTTGTTATTCTTCCAGGGGACATGGCCATGACTTCAGTGCCACACAAAGCTGACAGCTGGAGGCAGAAGGAGCTGTAGTAAGGTATAAGAAACGTAATACCTTGTGCTTACGGAGGCTGCCTGGGCTGGTGGGTGTGGAGATCGGGGACTGCTTGGATTTGGGTGTGGACAGCTGGCTGCTGGAGGTCCCGTTTGCTGGCAGAAAACAACACACAAGCTGGAAATCAGGCAAGCAAGGGGAAGGTTTTTCTCCTTTGGGGAGATGGAAGGTCTCCAAACATTTAACATCATGGTTTATTCATGTTAGGCAAGAGAAAAAAAAGTGAACAGCACAGCTGTAAATATAACTCAAGGATTTCAGCTGCTCAGGGTGACTGCAAAATACAGCGAGATACAAAATACATTGAGGGAGCAATATTTCACACAACAAATATTCACCAAGTCGATCCAAGGCACAGATCACTAAAAAAACAGACAATTTCTGTGTTCTCAAACTGTTTAAGGGCATGATTGGAAACCAGAGACTGAAGATATCCTGAGTCCTACCTAAGCAATGTCAGATGTCAATTATACACATTAAAATTAGACAAACAGCAGCCTGGAACGCCCTGGCTGTAGTTTGCTGTGGGTGGGATTAAGTGACCAAAGAGCTTGATGGAAATATGCTTTCAGTTATAACAGCTGAATCTGCAAATCAGCTACTTAAAATTCATCAAGTACTTGAGTTGTCTGGAGGAGACTGAAGAAGTGTATAAAGCATCATAGAGTAAAATGTGTGTATGTTATATTTTTAAGAGTAAAACCAGCACAGCTCTTGCTTTAGTGCCTAAGAAAGCCTCACTCCTCCTCTCTGTTACCTCTGTGTGAGAAACGGGGGTGGCTCAGGTTTGCAGCAAAGGCAGAGGTCAAACAGGTGTGAAAAGAAACATGTGCTCAAAGCCCCGGGACAAAGGAGCTGCCAGAAAGTTAAAGCAACAAATTCATGGTGGTGTGGCTCCTCTGCCTTCACATCCATCATTTCCAAGCACTTCCTCCTCTGTTGAAAGAGGAGGTTATTCATCACACACAGCTTTTTTCCTATTACAAATGCACCTAACTGAGGCAATGGATATTTTTAGAAGGTGGTAGAAATAATGATTTATAGATAATTGAGGATCAGAGTGACACTTCACCTCCCTATCTCACTCAAACCATTCTTTATTGATGGGGGAAAAACCTGTTCTGGAAAGGCAGAAGCTGTTTCCTGCTGGCCCCTGCACTGAGCTGTGCCACTCTAAAGAATGAGCTGCCCTCCAGGCTGGTGGGGAAAAAAAGTGGAGTTCTCTAACTATATGCCAAATAATGAAGGCAATTCAGTAAAAAAGAACTTGGATCTCTTTTATGTTTTATTTCACTGAGTGAATTTGTGTTTCCTGTACAAGAAAATGTGAGGAACAAGGGGACTGATATAATCTCCATTAGCTAGAATCCATTTCCAATTTCTAAAATGCCTCTTTCTTTATCTCCAATTGTCACTGATCCTTCCTAAGCTGAAGAATGCCACCTAACAACTCTGCAAGAAACCCCAATTTCCTTTCCACAAACAAGACTGGAACAACAGCAGAGCCAGTGTGCAGCAAAATGGATGTAATTGCTGCAGGGCAGGACAGAAATTCCCTAATACAATGAGAGTTTTAAGTGCTACAGCAGGCATGTAAATATTTTATGAGCATCAACAAAAAACCAGATGTGACATCCAAATCAGAAATTGAGTGAGACGGATGGATATCATTACAAATACAGCAGAATTTTGCAGCAGGAACAAAAATGAAGAAGCCCAGTTTCATTTTCTCTGCCTGCTAATGAAGAATAGTGTTCATAAGCAAACTTGCCTGCATTTCCTTTGAACTGAAATGCAAGAAAATAACAGGAGGCAAAGAGCAGGTCCCAGGTGGTGCATAACACTGCTGCTCCACTAAAATCTGCTGATGATTTAGGGTAGCTCAGGATCTCACCTTCACTCAGCTATTAGGAACTGTTCTTTAGAACCAGCTTTCATTTCAACTCTTTGGGTTTTTTCCACCATTTTATTCTTTGTGTATTATGGCTTATTCATGGCATTGGATTTGCTCTGCAACATCAATTTACCTTAAAGTGCATATGTCATATCCTTTAACTGCAGGAGCATGTGCACCTTTTCCACAGGATCCTCACCTCCCCCCATGCATGAGGCAGTTTGTACTCAGGAGAGAAATCAGCCTTGTCCATCACATGAGAGGGAGGATGGAGAATATTCCTGTCATGTTTGAGATGAGAGATCCAGGTAAACTGAATTCTCTGTCTGCTTCCCCCACAGATATTTTAGAATCACAGAATGGTTTGGGTTGGAAGGGATCTTAAAGCTCATCCCATTCCACCCTCTGCCATGGGCAGGGATACCTTCCACTGTCCCAGGCTGCTCCAAGCCCTGTCCAACCTGGCCTTGGACACTGCCAGGGATCCAGGGGCAGCCAGAGCTGCTCTGGGCACCCTGTGCCAGGGCATCATCACCCCACAGCAAAGAATTTCTTGTTAATATTTAAACCTGCCCTCCTTTAGCTTAAGTCCATTCTCTCTTTGTCCAATTACTCTATGGCCTTGTCAAAAGTCCTTCTTCAGCCTTTATTTAGACCCTTTTTTAGCCAGGTTTCTCACATGGAATTGTTCCCTGAGTGTTGTTTAGGTTTGCTGGGATGACTTGGGCTCTGGATCCGAATTCCCAGTGGTGATAAGCACCAAGACCTGCAAATGAGGTTAGTGGGATCCACCTTTTGAACTCATGTTTCTGTCCACAAACAGAACTGGAAAGAGCAGGGCCCAAGGCTCACAGTGAGTGCTCAAAATGTGTGGAGATATCTATTTCTACTAATTTCTTGAATAAGGTTAATAATCCATGCTTGATAGGTGTTCCCAGGATTCTGCAAATGAGATCCCAGTCTGAGGAGCCCATACACCACAAGAGTGAGAGGAAGGACCATGAAATATATGGATAGTTTTGTCTCCAGGTCAGGGTTTGAAGTGCCACCAAGAAAATAAAAGGAGCAAGCAGAACAAGGACAGCAGGAAGCAAATATAGAAACAGCAGCTTGTTCAGAGAGCACAAGCCATCCTGCCCTTCAGGACAGAAAAAACAAAGCCTCAGGAGTGGAAGAACTCAGATTGCACAGGCATCATTTGCTCAGGCACCTCCAAAACTCCAGGCACTCAGCTCTGCAGTGCTGGCACCCTTTTTCCCCGTGGTTGGTGAGGGGATCTCCCCTGGGTGTGCCCCGTGGGCTGGCAGCGAGCAGGACACAGGGACAAGCAGGGGACAAGCTGCTCTGTCCCGTGTGGCATTCCCCAGACATCTGCTGCCTTTGGACACACTCATCCATAATGACCCCTGGGAGCAGCCGTGCAGCCAGGACAGACGGACACTCTGGTCTGTTTGCTAATTGCTGCTGCCTGGTGAATGTGCTTTTGTCCCTCTGTCCTTAGTGGACTAAGACATTAAGGTCCTGCAGCAGCCTCAGAGCCCTGCTTGTATTCTCCCCAAGTTAAATCAAGGCACAGATACTTTCAACTTTCAGTTCAGGTACCTGTGACTCTGTCCTGGTTTTAAATAATCATAAGCTCTTCTTATCACAGCACATGTTTTTATACAACTGAACTCTTGTTCGGTTTGTCAGTTAGTGTAAGATAAATCCATGTTTTTATAACAAAGAAAGAACGGCAAATTACATCGTTATTTTCTCTCCTGTATTTCTCCCCTGAGATTTAGCTCTGGCTTTTGCTTAGTCTGACTCCTGATTGGAGCAGCCTGTTAAAAAATTTTGCCCTACTTCGTGCTGACCCTACTCCATTTAAATCTCATGGATCAGAGCAGAAGCACAGAGACTTTACTCCTTATGCCCAGTTTTCCTCTGCCATGTTAGGAGAAGGAATTGGATGGTGCCCTGCAGGTGTGGTTTAGTATGGATTTCACTGCTCTAAGCTGTGCCATTCAGCAAAGCTGACTCCCTAGGAAGAAAAAATGAGGCTAGAAATACATAGAAATACATAGAAATACATAGAAGCTAACTCCAATTTTGCCAGAAATCCACTGGCATTGCTTAGGAAGTACAGATATGGGTTGGGCATTAGTGAGGGAAGGGGGAAAGGATTTCCCTTGGGAATAAAAGCATTGGGGTGTGTTCCCATCTCCTTAGAGCAAGACACTTCTTTGTTCTGCATTCATTCATTTAATTTTCATTCATTCATTTAAATGACTGCATGGTAAAAGAAAAGCACAGTGCCAAGAAAACAGTGTTTAAATTTCTTCTGTGGATTTGCTACCTCACTTTTTTGGATATCCTGGGAGCTGAAGGGCTCTGGCTGCCTAAAGGGATTGAGCTTTTCACAGTGAGGCCCTGACACCTCTCTTTGAGGTGGGTTCAGACTCCTCTCACCCAAAGAATTCCCTCCAGACCTGCACAGACATCAGTGCCCAGATATGTCACCATGGCCTTGGAAACCTTGGTGGGAAAAAAGGATACAGAAACCTACACAGGAAAGAAATGGAAAGAACAGAAACAACACAAAACCAAGGAAACGCTCATGAGCGTCCACATGACAACCACAGCAGAGTGAAAGACAACAAAGGCAAAAGGTACAAATGGGTAGGAGAGCAAACACATAGCAGAAATATTGCATATATTTGAAGTAAAATCGCTTTTAAATAGTTTCACGCATCAAATGGGTGAGATTCTGTGGGGAAAAAAATAAGTCAGATCATCTTTTATTAATCAGACTTCATTCAGCTTTCTTTGCTTTTTGAATGTGAACTCAAAAATCTCATCTAAATGTAAATATTGATTCTTAAAAGATGTGTAAATCCACTTAATTTATTGCCAATTCAATGCAAGAATACAAAATGGTTTTCTTTTTTCTCTCTGTCCTGAGAAAACAAGAGTCTTCTATTTTTCAGTACTAAAAGAGCTCAGTCTTTTTTATTCGCATTAAGCAGGACAAATGCCATTTTTTTTCTTTTATTGAAATTACAGGAAAGCACGAAAGACCCTTGTCTGGACAGATTAAAGAAACCTGATTTGCTCTTCTTTACTGACCTTAGCTCCAGGAACTGGTTATTGTTCAGCCTTTCTTGTTGTTTTAATCTCCCCCTGAAAAGCTCTGCTAAGTGTGTTCATTAAGGCTCATCAGATGAGTCACCATCCTTGGCCTGGAGTCGCTCAATCAGTTAAAATCAGGCACACAGTAATTGCCATTTCATATTAAACTCTATTCTCATGCACTAAACTCTGGTTCTGGTGGGAATCAGCACCTGATGCTTGTGCAGAAGGTTTAAAGCTGCTCAGGCATGAGCTGACTCCCACATCACTGAATGCTGCTTCTGGGTTTTGGTAAATCAACGTCACATTTCCCATTGTGCCTTCCATGTGCTTACACAGCTTTAGCAGGCATTTGGGATTGTGAAAGTGGTTAAATTATGGTAAGCCTGAGTTTGAGAACAGCCAACAATGGAAATCTTGAAGAAAAACTTTATGAATGCAAAGTCACCTTAGAGAGAAATATTTTTTTAAAAAATACAGAGTCTTGGCGTGTGCCAACCAATTTCACACTGTCTCTTTAGGCAGCTGAAGAACACCCACACACCCTAAACAAATGAACTGCTTAGTGGGGGAAATCCTTCTGACTACTGCCAAGAGAATTTTCTGTCTAATAATCCCATTTCTACTGATGGTCACCTGTTGTGTGATGTTCCCATGCAATATGCAGCGTGTTAGCATGATGGTGAAAAGGAATTGCTGGTTTATATGATCTGTGTTGATGCTATGGGACACCTGAACTCAAGCTGTGAAGCTCTCCTGGAATTCTGACATGTTTAATTGATGATTTGGCAATTTTAGTGAGAGGCCATGTCTAGTTCTCTTTTGGAACAGAACAGGCAGGCAGGTGAGAGATCAATCATAACCCCAGAAACTCTCCATGAGTCTCAAAACTATCAATTACCAGAATTACTGCAATATGCAGTCCAGCCTTGGACTGACAGCCCTGCAGCTCTCCACCTGTGCTGCCAACCCAGGTGTTACTGAAGAAGGAGGGAGGCATTTTAAACAGTGCCAGCTGCTGCAGCAAATTAAGATTCCCATTCTCCTTCTCTTCCATTAGTGAATGAGTGTCTCAGTGTCACATCAATAACCCATCAGCAGTTCTGCAATTGCAAGGTCACTGGTCTCCTTTAAATAATGATTGGAAGGAGCCACTCCTGATGTGTCCAATAATCACCATTTGCTTTGCACAGGAGGTTACCCTAAATCACTCTGTGTCTGCAGGGACCATCTGGGAACACGCTGAGCCTTGATTTCCTGCCTGGGGAATACAAACGTCTTTTAAAATATTTTTGGAGAAGGAGGCTATGAGACTGTGGGTGGGACAACCTCAAGCCACAGCTGCACTTCACCAACCAGGAGATTCCTTCCCAATATTTATGAAGCGCCCTGTAGCTTCTTGTTTCCAAAAGACACCTGAGTTTTGTCACTATTGAGCTAGGAATAAGACACAGAACTCTACCCTTCAGAAGGTGAAAAGAGAAGGGGTTTAATGAAAATAATTCACACATTTTATAACATGATGCATTGAGGTAAGACCTGATTGGTCTTATGCAAAATACCTCTGACTCCATTGGTAAATTAAGACTAACACACTCCAAGGACAGCTATCCTAAACGATAGCTACTGAAAAGAGATAGCAACAGTTGTTTATAATTCCTTTCTTCAGTTCCCAGACTAAATTATCTCTGTTCCTTCTCCTACTGAGCCAAGATGTCCACAGAGTTTGCTATGCAAACCCAGGGAGTTTGTGCTTTTCCCTTGAGCACAGTGGAAGCCAGACACCAAGAAACAGCCACTCACCATCTTGGTGGTTACCTGAATCGGCCGGGGACTTGCTGCGGCGCATGGGCGCAGGGCTCTTGGCCGAGCTCTTCTGAGGGGTAGGGGAGGATTTGCTGCCCGTGGCACCTGCTGGGCTCCCCTTCATCACCCGGCACTCTGGGGAAACACAAACCCACCTGGTTACTCTTATTTTTCAGCCTTCTGATGTTTTCATTTTTGTGATGGAGTTTCTCACACTGCTTTTGTAAACATGCACATGTTTTTCTAACTGTCTTTTTTGTTTTTCATTCTTTCTCCTGGGAGGAGAAAGATTTGATGGACTTTGTCATTGACTAGTGTGGTTGGAGAGGATGTAACTTCACCTTCTAATTAATGGTCGTTCCCTAAACTCTATATAATGTGAAAACCAAAATAAAGTTTTCTTCTTCTTTGCCTTCACTCAGCTGTGTCTCTGTTTCGTGTTGCGCGCTAGAGTGACAGCACCTGGTTATGGCCCTGCTGCTTCCTGGTGGGAAACAGCCATGGGCAGCTCAGTGCCTGGTCCCCAAAGAAATGCACAAAATACCAAGGGCAAGAGAAAAGCTGATACCATCCCTTGTTCTCCAAAGGGAGACTCCTGTTCTCCAAAGGGAGACTCTTCAAGGGGAGGGCAAAGAGAACAGCTCTACTCCTCTAGAGGAGGTGCTGAGACTCTGTGGGTGTCAGGCTGGCTCCTACCTGTGTCCTACCAAACATTTTCTGCCATTCCCCTTTCCCTTGGCTCTCATGAAAATGGTCAACACTGACTGAGGGAACACTCAGGCCAAGAAAATCCAGTTAATTTGCCGTAACCCTTCCATGAAGCACCAGTAACAGGAATGATGAGTGCCCTTTCTGCAGGTGCAGAAAGCCAGCAAACAGCTTACGGTGTGCTGTAAATAAAGTCTCCAAGTGGCAGATGGGGCAGCTGCCCCAGGAGGCTTTCACCCAGCTGGAATCAGCCTCTTCTGTCCTCAACAAGCTGCAACTTCTCAGATGCAAAGGAGACAGAAAGCAAAGGCGACAAAATGGTTTTACAAAGCACATCCTCTGTCCTGGCCACTCGTCCCTTTCAGCAAGGTTTGTATAAACAAGCCCAGCAGATTTATGTACTGGAAGACGTGAGCAGATGAGAACCCCAACTGTGCTTTCTTAAAAAATAAATAGGCCAGGAAGAGTGGAAAATGTAAACATGATCTACGGAGTCCTGCAGAGGGGAACTGAAATGCTAACAAACCTCCATGTGTCCCAGGATTTCAGGCATGTCTGATCTTCAGAACCAGGCTTTATTTACATTGAGAGCTAACAGAAAAAGGACTTTCCACCCCTCAAGTTATTAACTTAACCCAGTTAAGAAGAAGGCAATAAAAAAGGGATTTCCTTTTTGTCAAATGTTAGCTGGTCCAACCTCATCTCCTCCAACAGCTTGTCCTCACCAAGATGTGAAAAATGTGTCGTTTTTACAGATGTGAATGACGTGTTCCACATGCAGGCAGTTTTTTATGGAAAAGTTCAGCTCAGCCACACGTGCTCCACACTAAGGACCCCCTGGAATGGAGTCCCCAGTGGAATTAAGGCAGCACAGAGCAGATAAATAATTGGTCAACTGAAAGCAAGCTGTCTGACCTAAATGTATGTGTTATTTAATTATATATCAGTGTATCTACAAAAATGTAATTGCCTTAAATTTTTCCCCAGGCTTTCCTCATTCTCAGCCAGCCAGGGGTCCATCTCTGCTCCTTCCAGATGGTTTGAGGGAGGGTTTTGCTCTTGGGCCATGCAACACAAGAATGTGAGGAGAGGAGGCCTTGTACTCCAGGGATGCTGCATGGCAAGAATTAAACCTACAGTCAGCTCATATTCTCTCCTGCTAAATCAATTTTGGAAATTGTAAATCAGAGATAGAAAAAGTTGTGGGTTTTTTCCTTCAAAAATACTTGAATTCTCCCAGGTGATGTCACAGAAAGGCTTGTAGAGGTCCAGCCCCAATACAGCCCCAATTTTTTATACATGAAGAGCAGTACTGATGTTGTGAGGGGACTCAAAGGGTGTCAGGCAGCCATGTTTAGTCACATGAATTACTCACTTAAAAAAAAAAATCCAAACCTAAAAAGTAAAAATACTTCATATTAGGTCTTTGCAAGGGCTTCCAAATTTATGTTCTTCCCAGGAGAGTAATTCCTTGGAAGGAAACCTGGCTTTGCATTTTCCAACACAGAAAGGCTGACTCTGAGGAATTCCTCCAGCTCAGCCCTTGGCAAGTGTCAGTACACCAGAGGCAATCCCTGGGCTTTTTGCAGGAGGTGGAAAACTGGCTGTGCTAAGGTTGGTGTAAAAGGGCCTCTAAATGTCACCAAAGTGTGACATTTCCACCATGCTGAAACCAGTGGGTACAAAAGGGACAGAGCAATGTCATCTGGAAGGTGCTCAGCAGCAGGGATTAGAGGGTGGAAGCTGTGGTGGGCAGCCAGAAGGAAAAACATGATATAATCCTCTCTTGTGCTGCTTCTCTTTTTGTTTCCTGACGTCCTGCCAGAGTGAACATAATAACCAGCAATCCTGGTGTGTGTCATCCAAACAGGCAAGAGAAATTTCCCCATGACAGAGGAGATTTTATTAAGTGACACTCATCTGCAAAAGCTGAGGGTTTACAGCTCTCCTGGCAGCCTCTGCCTTGGAAGGAGAAAGGGTGATGGGTGTACAATGGAAAACGGGGCTGAGGCTCCTAATCTGCTCCCCTGAAAACAACTCTGGAGCTGCTCACTGCCTTCCCAACAGCAAACTTGGCTTCTTTCTGCCAGAGAAATCCAAGCTGGAGAAGTGAGCAGTGCCCAGAAGTGAAGGCAGAGAGCTGGGCTTTCCATCCAGTTGTTCTTCCAGGTCTGCATCCGAGCTCTTTTCCAGTGTGGAGCTCCCTGTGGAGCTGACTCAGCTGCTGAGTGGTAAAAAACAACATGAAGTTCAGCTTACAGATCACTTCCCCAGCCTGACACAGGCTTTATTCTCTGTCTGCAAAGTCCCAGCTGAACCTTGGAAACTTCCTTTGAATTACCCCAAGACCATCAAATGGATTCATCTGGAGTATACAGGTCAAAAGTACCAGCACTAAAATAAAATCAGGCTTGCAAAGGAGTAATAAAAAACACAGTGTTTGGAGATTAGAGGCTGCTTGACTTCCTGGCATCCAGCAAAAATCCTCTTTGGTCCTCAATATACAGCCAGTTTGCAGCACATAGGACAGGATGGGGCTTGTATTCCTTACACAGCACACCTAGAGCTTTGGGAACTGACCCTAGATGCTTGGAGACTGCATTTTTTTAGTTTAAATGGTTAAAATGACATTAATTTCCTCTTGCTTCACTCATTGGCACCTGCAGAAAGGTGGGTACAGTTGCCAGGTGGGGCCAGAGCAAGCAAGCTCTGTCTATTCTGTAAAACCAAAGATTTCAGGGCGTAATTGATCACAGACACATTATTACAGACTTCTGCTGGCAATGGTAACAAGGAAAAATAACAGTGCTGTCCCAGTCATGTCCCCAAAAAGGGAATTATTGCCCTGCTTTTTGAATCAGCAGAATTAAGCAGTGGAAATGTGATTTTTTTTCAACTGTTGCTTGTTTCCATTTTTAATAGGCAGGTGTCTACATAAGGATGATTAGTTCTCAAGAAAAATGCATCTATCTGACTGTGACTGGAGAAAACTGAAAGTATAAACACTCCCAGATTTTGCAGTAAATGTCAAAATGCTGTAGGAATTAATTTATTCTGACTTGGGCTACCTCAGTCAGTATTTGCCTGATTATAATACTGCTGACTGGATAAGTATCACAAAAGGATGTTAAATTCCACATACTGGGTCTTAAAAAGCAGAACAAAAGCATGCAGCATTATTATCAGATAGGAGCAAGTGAATGGCAGTGAAATAAAACCACAGTGTGTGTTTGATGTTACCGCTCTCATCCAGGGAAAAGTCATCCTGTGCATAGCGGAATTTCTCTGGGCCACATGCGATAAACACATCATCATCTCCGAAGAAATCGTGGAGACAGGTCACCTACAGAGAGAGCAAAGTCATTCATTTTATTGTTAATTGGCAACATTCTGCTGTGGCTCGGCTTTGGCTGAAGCAGAAGGGGGTTCTGCCTCTCTTCTGTTCCCCCACCCCATGTTAACGTGGTCCTGCTTTCCCTAGGGCTGGTGCTCATCACACAACATCCCGGGGCAAGTCAAGCCTAACAGAGTCATTAAAAAAAAAAAAAAAACAAAACAGATAAAACTCCAAACAACTCCCTAGCAAGTTCTTGGATGTTTGGCATTTGCCACCCAGCTGACAGGATACATCAGTCACCTGAAGGAATGACACAGCTGCTTCTAAAATAAGAACAGAGTTGCCCCCCGTGCCACACTGGCAGGGCTGTGACACCACTGCCTGTGCTGGGAAATGTCTTGGTACCTACAGAGCCTAAAACCTCAAAGAATCACTGGGTACAAGCACAGATGGAGAGATGTGACTCCTCCTGAGCAATCCTGATGACAAATTTTAAAGCCAAAATGTTTATCTGTGCTATTGGTGAAGAGACCCAAAGTATGACAGGACAACTTTCCCAGCCCAACACCACTTAAATTCAGATTTACTGCAGGTGTTGTGCCAGCCACTCCCTCACTGAGTGCCTTACTCCTCATTTTTGCCATCCTCAATAGGAGGAAGTTTTATCTTGCAGTACTCGGAGCTCCAACTCTGCCTTGCCTTGCAGCATCAAACAGAAACAAAGCACAAGATGTGGGAGCCCCAGACCCATGGATTTAATCAGAGAACTGATACCTGGGAGTTTGGAAATGTGAAAATGTATTCAGGTTGCTGGGGGAAAAATGTAAAACCCTGTCAGGCTGGAGCTCCTCCCCATATTCAGCTGGCAGAGATCTGCAGATGATGGACTTGCTTTAACGATTCCTAACAATATCCTTATATCCCGGACATATACTGACTAAATATTGTGTCAGGAACAGCAAAAATGCTCATCTGCAATCACTCCAGCATGGAACAGCTCCAGCAGAGCCAGCCTGGGGCAGCCACACACCCGAGCACCCAGCAGAGCCCAAGGGGGCTTCCTAAAGTTCCTCTTTTCCAGGAAACCATTCCAAGCAAGCACAGGGTCAGCTCTGGTGTTTGAAATGGAGGTAAGAGGCTGAGGGCTGCTGGTGCTGACCAGGCTTTTACCATGTCTGGGACTGGAGAGAGCACTGCAGATAACCATGGGGAACTCACTGGAGGCAGAGCTGAATTTCTGAATCTACTGATCTCTTGGAGCTGGACTGTGAAAAGTTAATTTCAAGCTCTAATAAATCAACTCTAAAGAAGGCTTTTGGCTATCTTAATAAGGCTCAGTATTTCACACTGGTTAGTATAATGTATAATTAAAGCACTGCCTGTGAGTGCCAGCACTGGTTACAATGCCAAACCTTAGTGAAAAGCCTGTTTTTCACATTGTCATGACTTCCAAAATGGAGCAGGCTGAAATGGCTTTGATCAGTTAGAATTTTTTCTGATAACTCCAGTGAATTCCTATTTCTGATTGCCTAAAATTAGATTGAAAATAGCTAACTTAATCTGTGGAGAATTCTCCCAAAAGAAAAGATGACATTTCAAACCAGCACTTGGTATTACAGCCCTCCCCCTGAGGATGTGTGGCACTGATTCATTTGCAAATAATTGGGTTTGGCTCAACACACAGTTCCCATCTGAATGCTAAGCACTACACTTGTGCACTGAAAAGACCCATGGGTTGCTCTGCTCCACTGTGCAGTTAAATCTGTGATCTAAAGTTGGATCAAAAGGCTTCAAAAATTTCCCAGCCTTTTGCATGAAATCAGAAAGGACCCACAGATGCTTTTGTTGTCTCCAGAAGTCTCAGAAGTCCAAGTGTGGATTTTGTCTTTGACTGCCCACAACCACCCCAAGCAAGAAGAAAGTCCAGGCAATCAAGAAAATCTTCATATCTAAGGGTCCAAACATGATGGAGAAGTTCCAGCGTGTCCAAGGACAGGAACCTGACTGCATTTCAAACAGAGATACTTGCCATTCACTTTTCTGCATGCCTGTCCCTCCAGAGAGCAGTTATTATGTGTATTTTATAGTTATGAACAGCTGGCTGAGCACTGGAGGCTGGTAGAGAATTAGATCATCTACTTACTGAACTCCGAATATTCAGGAAACAATCACTTCTGTATTTGCCTTATTTGTTCCTTTTTGGTTTCCTGTTGTAACTTCTACTACTAAGAGCTCACTACAACATAGTAGAAAGGACAGCCAAAACCCAACCTCACTCTCCTTAAATAGTGCAAAACATTGCAAAATTCAGAAAATAACTGGGATCCTGTACTATGGGGCCATAGCTCTGTTGCTTCTGTTCACCACGTGTGTGGTATTTTCTATTTACCTTTTGTTTATTCAACTCCAGTCCTTGATCACTGCTCTGAGTCCCTGAAACACATCCCAGATGGGTTCCTGTCCACAGGAAGTGACTGGAGTAAACTTTTTTTGGGAAAACATGTGGCTTCACTGCTGGATCTGAGAGCACCAGAGCCAGCTTGTCTGAGGGGTGCATGGAGAAAAGAAACCCACCAGGATAAAGCCCTGGACATGCTCATCCCTGAAGGACATGAAGCTGGGAAGTGGGGCCATGCTGGGATAACTGGTTTGAGACCTTATTAATCAGTATGGAATGTTTAAGGGTTGTTTCTGACAGGCAAGGCCAAACCTCTACCTACAGTAATGTGTAGAGGCATTTAGTGACTCCCAGATAACATTATTGGTCTTCTCTCCATTCTTCAGAAGTCTTTTTTCTGATGTTTTCTCCATATAAATAAATAAATTAATTACAAGTTCCCCCCAATCAGTGTGGACTTTTTGAAAGAATATTTTCTGCTTTACCTTACCCTGATCTACCACTCTAATTATATCCAATAATTCACCTGGAACACCATGAAAAAAAAAAAAGCCCTGAAAGGAGGTTCATATCAACAAAAAAATTTACCCCAGATAATAACCTGAAAATAATTTCTTTAAAATGCTGTGTTTTGCTTTTAGTTGTAAATTTATTAAAGCACAAGACAAAACCTTTCAATAGTAGCCAGATAGTGCAAGGACCAATGCTGCCTCTTGAAAATGGTGATTTTGTTGGCAGCTGTTGTCATGCACCCTCAGCAATGACACCAGGAACCAGCAAAATAGGAAGATTTTGTCTTTCTGCAGTTTTCAGTCTACAGGCATTTTTCATCTATAACAAAAATTAAACTGGTGTATATAACTACAGTAGATAAGATAAATAGCATTGATTTCCAAGCATGCCTTTGTTTAAGGGAGGATAATATTTAATTTGAAAATCAGGATTGAAAGGACAATATTGACTTGGGAAAGAATCATACTACATGAAATGCTTGCTCTCCAATTCCTGTAGCTTAAGCAATTCCAAGGAAGGAAATCATATCTTCACACCCCAGTCGATGAGACACAAATTTATTTCTTACAAAGTCATTATTCCTAATAGATCTGATGGTAGCATTTTTCTTTGTGCCAGGGTCTGATCTTTAAAAACCTTTATAATATATTATAGAAGAAATAGAAGGTTGTAGAGATTAGTTTGCAATTTCTTAGGTTTTCCTTGTTAAATTAAATCCTTCTCTGCTTATATGAGAAAAAGCTTCCCTGAGAGGACAATCTAGCTGGGATTTCTGCAGTGAGAGTCCATCAGTGTCTGCTGCAGCAATTTTAATTGCAGAGAGGAAAAGCTGCAGCCTTGTGAGAGCTGCTGAGCCCCTGCTTCATTTTAATACAGCACTTGTAGAACTAAGCACTTTTCAGGATTTTGACAAAATGGAGCTTGCCTCACACACATCCCTGGCTGTGAGCTCACAGTTTGCTGAAATGCCTGTGATGGCACAGACAGAAATTCTGAGTTCACTGTGTTGGAATCCAGGGCA
>VXAX01000869.1:0-25163 GCA_013399835.1 Leptocoma aspasia
CGGACCCCTCCGCCGGCCCCGGGCGCGGCCGGGGAGCTGCCGGGCCTTTCGCCGCCTCCCCTGCACGCTGTGACGGGCGCGAGCGGTTCGAAAACATCCGTGTCAGAGCTGCCCTGCAAGGGACAGTTTAGCAGGCGCTGAACTTGACGGGATTAAAACGTTGTGAAGTTGGAACTGGTACAAGTGACGGGAAAGAGCGAGGCTGCACGGCTTGGTCCGCAGCTCCACAGATGGAGCTCGGGTGTGGATTTTAATGGGTTGTGACAGGTTTAACTAACTGCCTGGGAACACACTTGAAATCACCTTCCTGTCAAAACTCTAGCACTCCACAGCCTCTGAGTTATTTAAAAGTACAAATGCAAATAACTTGGTTTTCATTATTATTGTCTGCTCGTAAAAGATACAGCTCGGTCAGTTTTAGAGCAATAAATACCTGAATCAACGAGAGAGCTGTATGTGTAATTAACTTACCAAGTAGAAGTAAAGAAATGCATCTTAATGGAGATCTGAAAGCACTTATGATACCTATTACCTTCTGCTGGAACATGTTTCTCCAGACTGATTCCTAAGAAAATCATGTTTTTAGCAAACACTTTTTTTCTGAGACAGAGATGGTCAGAGGAGGGCTGCTTTGGAAGCCCTTCTTTCTGGAGGAAAAGTTTTGTGGAGTTTGAGGTGGCATGACTGGAAGTGAACATCTGTTCAGAAGCCCAAATAGTTTTGGTGTTAGGTTGAGCAAAAAGTTGGTTTTGTACATGTGAAAATACCACGTTCCAGAGTAAAGTCTGCTTATGCTACCACTGTGCTTTGTGAAAAAACGGAATTTATGTTCCCATGCAGCACTGTCCCTCAGGGCCAGGCTCATGGGGTAACCTGTGTGGGCCACAGTGTCCCCATGTCTGCTCAGAACAGGGTAGCCTGTGGTGCTGCCTCATAGCAAAGGCAGAAACAAGGTACACCCAGTGCAGGAGGATGTGGTTTAATGCTGAATAGAGACAGAACATTTCGATGCAGATATACCGTACTATACCATTTGTTCTGAGCAGATCTACAGGAAATGTTAACACATTTCCAAATAAAAAGGTTGAATTTGGGACTTACCCATTAGATGAAAAAGGAACTCTGCGGGAAACATCTTTATACGAAATACTAGTTGTGTTCAAGCTCAACCTCCTTCTTGAGAGAGAGGAATTGCTTAAGCAGACCTACCTGGCAGTTCTTTAGCAGTAGATTCAGAGAAGAAGCCCTGCAGCTCTTTCTTTCATCTTGAGAAGAAACGGGGGCCGTTTTCAGGGAAATGAGGGAAGGCCAATACTTACGCACAAGTTCTCAGTCTTAACTCTGGGATCAAGGACAATTATCAGAAAATATACAGTAAAAGGGAGCCCTGTACTATCCCGGTTGCCAACCAAGCAGGCTTTGCCCCAGCACTGACGGGGGTTCCAGAGGCTCCCTGGTATTCTCTGTGCCCTCAGCCCACGCAACCTCCTCAGCGCTGCTGGGCCCCTCTCCTACCGCCTCTCCTCGACGCTCTCTCGCCCCGTCACGCGCAGTTCTGGTCGTGCTCTCTCCCGCTGTGTAGCCGTGGCTTCCCCGGAGTGAGAGGGGCCAGTGTGGCCAGGCCCTGGCCGGGGCAGAGGTGCTGCCAGAGCCGCCCAGGAGCTCGCAGATCTCGGAATTCCCGCGCCCAACGCGGCCCACACCGCCTGCCCGGCGTGACGGGAGAGCCCCTCGGCAGAGACGAGAACCGTGATTGGCTATCCCGGCCCCCTCGGCGACGGCCGGCCAATGGGGGAGGCCCTTACATGCCGTGCGAGGCGTCCCTCAGGCAGGTGCCCCCTGGACAGTGCAGGCGGTGGTGTCCGTGTGCCCGGGGGGTTCTGGGCGAGACAATCTGCTGCTGTTCATGTTTTGTGTTCATGGCGGGAGCGGGCAGGACTCGGCTCACCACGTTCCTGGCGTCTCTGGCCAGCGGAGAGCGGCGCCAGCGTCGTGTGCACAGCCGGGCCCCATGGCAGAGGCGGCTGTGAGCCGGTACAGCTGATGGCCGGGAGAGGGGCGGGCTTTCTTTTTCAAATGGTCTGTTGGGTTAAAGCCTTGTGCTGATAGCAGCTGCTGTTGTGTAGGAGTGCCTTTCAAGTAAAACCAGTGGGCAAGCTCCCCGTGGTCCTGGCCTCTCCCGTCGTTCGGCCATTTGCGCCGGTGTTGGTGCCGGGCTGGCAATGTGGCGCTGTGGCCTTGGGGCCCTTGGGGGAGGAGGTTTGCTTGGGTAAGAACTTGCTCCCTCTTTGGATGGGTGAACCCTGTGAGCTTCCTTCTTCATTTGTGGAAGAGCAACGTTGTGAAGGTTACTTTTAATAGAAAGGCATTTATATGCAAAAGAAAAGTTAATGATATTCACATGTGTTTATGTAGTCCAGTTACGGTTCATGTATTACTCTCTTTTAAATCATAACTATGAACAAAAATGCACTTCTGACTTTCCAATAGCTCACTAGAAGTAAAAAAACAATGTCATGTCTTGCGCACAGTATGAAAGTCACTTTTGCTGCATGTTCAAGAGCAGGGTGTGTAGTAAGGGTATTTCTCACGTGGACATAATTCCAGCTGCCCAGTGGGACCAGCTTTGGCTTCCGTGAAGGATTGCAAATCTCAAATGCAGCTGTGTGAAGTTACAGTAGTAAATAACCTCCCTGCAAGCAGCAGGTGTAGGGGTCGGTCTGCTTTGCAAGGAACTTCAGTCATTACATTAGATCCCTAGAACAAAAACCAAAAAGTTATGGAAAATCACTAGACATAATACTGTGCCCATTTATCAACTCCTTCTTATAATTATATATATTTACCTGCCTATTAGTTCATTCTTAATTATTGCATGTTATTTTTCTGATTCACTGGAAAAGTGGATTTCTGTAAGTACACAGTAAATCTCGAATTCAACTCTGTTGAACATCTTATACCTGACTTGTTCTTCCCAAAGGAGGTGCATTTTGAAACTGAGATTACCAAAAATAGTAATAAAAATAGATCCTACCTCCTTATTTAATTTTCTTATTTGATTATATTGTTAATGTGTTCTTACCTGCAGGCATTTGTCCCACAGACTGAGGTGAGATTTTTTCCCTCTGTTATGGCACTATTTTTCTATCCACTCAAGAAATACAGCCTGGTTTTTTTTGACAGAGGTTTTTAATATTTATTGTTTTCTTATTACATAATTTAGAATTTTGTTTAGCTACAAGTGCATAGCAGCAGAATAATTTTACATGGAATCCACCCTGTTTTGCCCTTCCCAAAATAGCCCATTGTTTTAATTTACAGGAATAAGAAACTCTAAAATGCTTTGTGAAATGAAAATAGTTTTATGGACTCTGTTAACAGGAACTTTAAACAGAAAAGAACAAAGTCCTTCTACAAATGCCAGACTTATGGCATGGCCAAAATAAAGAAAAAGTTGAGCTCTAGCAACATTTTTTATAACTGGTGTAAAAAACTGTTACTCCAAATAAAAGTTTGCTGTAAACAAAATAATAATGAAAGACTGCAACGTGCAAAACTGGGCAATCTGAAGGAAGAATTTTATGAGTGGGAAATATGAGGAATTTTATCTGAGAGAAATTAGTTTACTATTCTGAAGAACATGATAAGATCTAACCATGCAGTTTTATAGTAGCAGATATTTAAGCTGCACTTTTCCTGCATGAATTTGCTCAGTAATTTTTTCTCTTTTCATACACTTCTGCTTTAGATCCAGTGAGTGAGATACAGGAAGTGTAAGCCACAGGAGTTCTGTGGACTTCAGGGAAGTAACATTATTTTATATCATCTCAGGAAGCTCTGTATGAGGAAAAGGAAAAGGCCACATAGCTGCTTTCCCTTTTTCAGTTCCTACAAAGCATCTGTAAGATGAAAAGATATAGTTTCATTTTATTTTGTCTATGTAAACAGTTCGTTTTCCAATAAAACAGGAGAAACAAGGTAAAAAGGAAACAGATAAAATTGCAGATGTCTCTGCCTGCGTTCTTGCAGTACTTGTAGCCACAATCTTTTACTTCGACAGAATCTGTCAGTCTGTACTGATGCTTTCCTGTGGTTCTTCCTTAGTGGTTTCATGGTTTGAGGGGGGTCTGGAAAGAAAAGGGAATAAAAGGGGACAGAATTATAAAGCCTATGGCCTGTAGCTCTCTCAAAGATAAGCTTGCCTAACACTCTCTTTTGTTGGTATCAGGTTAATAATGATAATGCAGAAGTGCAGAAGATAGGAGGAGAGGGAGGCAATGAGCAGGTTTTTGCCAGAAGTGAGCAACGCTCTCCCCTGAATGTTTGCACAGTGATGTTTTTACCAGGCGTCCTGGAGTCTTAATAAAAGAGTATCAGATGTTTAGCCTCATCTTCAGAATCCCTTTAGCTCATTTTAATTTGGACAAATCATTGTGTTACATCAAGTAATTGCTTGAATTAGTATCAACATCACTAATAAGTCTCTAGTTGTTAAAGACTTGGTAAAAAAAAATAAAAAAGCTCTAGTGGCTCACATTTGGCAGTACTTTTGCAAAAAGGTGGAGGTAAATCTTGAATATTAAAAAAGTCAGGAAGCCATTTTTACTTGTGAGTCAGCAGTCAGCAACTTTGACATTTCAGAAACATAGCAAGAAGCTTTGGAGGGCTGAGAAAGCATGGTAAGCTCTAGTGAAAGCAGTGTGCTCTGTCACTGAGCTCCCTGGACTGGCTGTGACAGGAATCCAGAATGCCAGAATATTGCCCATTGTGCTGTTGTAACTAATGATTGCACACAAAATGGGAGAAGGTATTGGCATGGCAGTGATAAAAGTATAATTAAGAAAATAAACTCTGAAAGGAAAAAAAAATCTCACATTTAAGAAGCATTTTGATACTTTCAGAACACAAAAGAGATTGTGTTCTCTGGTGTGTGCTACATCAGTTTGTGCTGTTGTGTGTGCTGTGGAAAAGAGAGTTTAATATAAATGTAAACACATTCTTGCACTGAGCAGTGATTTAAAGGTTTGTTTTTTCTCAGCTGGTATTCGCTGGGTGAATTGGTGAATTCACAGTGAATTGGTATTCACTGGGTAATGTATCTCTGTGGAAAATGCTGAGAAACAAAAGGAAGCACATTTGTTGTTCAGTGCTTAGTCCTTTTCTGTCACGAAGCATGAAATGATAGTTTAGGTCTTAGAAGTGAGCAGCAATGATATTGTTTGCAAACTGAATCAATTTTAATGGATTTTTTGGGAGAGCACAATGATACCATCCACAGAATCATCAAAGCCACTGTGTGTGCAAATAATGCTTGTGAATTTCTAAGTGGCAGCACTGACTGGGGGCTGTGGGGTGCCTTACATGCTTATAAGGTTCTGTGGCTTCCAGGCATGACCCCTTCCATACTGGAAAGCCCAGAGGCAGAAGTCAAGCACTCCTTTGTGAACAGCAGACTGAAATTTTGTTAGCTGAAATTCAGTTTCTGCTCCAGCTGTCAGACATTGCATTGATCTCAGCAGATCACAGGAGACACCTGCAGTTGCTGTGCTCATGGCATTCTTTCTTACAGACAACCTCTGAGACAGCTGTGATCAAAGAAATAATCATGTATGAGGCTGTAAAAGACTGTTTCTCTAATTTCTTTCAGCCATGGAGCAGGAAAAGAGGACTTCAAGGTGCTAGTGCTGTTTCTTGCAGTAATGATGAGCTGGTCATCATCAAAAGCTGCACAGTGATCAACATAACTAAATAAACCAAGCAGGCCTGTCCCATGGCGTGCCTGACCTCTGCAGCTGGGGCACAAGAGTGTCTTGGTTCATCTCCAGATACAGACCTGCTTTTCTGCTATGGTCAGACCTCTGAAGTGGTGACCCGCAACTAAACATTCAGGATTTTTGCTGTTAATTTCCTTTTTTATCTTCCTTTTACCTTTCTAATTTCCATAGAGTTGCTGTTCATCCTACATTACAGAAGAGCAAGTCATTGAGAGCCAAGCTGTAGGTCAGTGGTCTGTAACACACTATGAAAAAACTTCCAAGTGAAGGAGTTATGTTTGATGGTCGGTGGTTCTGAGATATCTAATCATAAATCAACAGCTGTATGGGGCCTTCTAACTGTTGATGTAAAAATTTAAGCATATGGGGAATTGCGAATTTCCTGCCATAAGAAAATCCTAGAACTTGAAAGGATGACATGAAGTTCTATGCCTACTATGTATTGGTGAGGAATATGGTCAGAAAAAGAAAATAACTTCTTTTAAATGCAGCATCTAGTTGAATAAAGCTTACCAAAGAAAAGAACATTCAAATTAAGGTACAGCAAATATGGGAAGGTAAAACATAAAATAATTACTAACTCTATTTTCACTCTGTAACCAGACTTCCGTCAGGTTTTGCCAGCTATGAAGCAGAAAGTGATGAAGTTAGAAGCCATGGATTGAGCATAATCACTTCCACTGGATTTCATCCACAGAATCATTACTTTGAGCTCGGTTTAACTTGTTTCAGTGTTGGTTTTGGTCTTTTATGATTTTCCCATTTATTATTTCTGTTTCTTAACTTCTCTGTGCTTTTTGCAATGTGTGAATATTGTGTGTTGTCACTTTTGCTAAGCTTCTTTTCATTTCAAAGCTCAGAAAATACCAACATGTCATCAGGAGCTGCTCATATGAGTGAATTGATGCAGTAGCTTATTCAGTAAAAGTTGCATAACATTCATTCACGTTCATGCTTGCAAGTCAGCAATGACTCACAGGTGAAAACACCACGGCAAAATATTGCAAAAAATGCTGGATATTTTTGCAATATGCTTTCTGAAGCAGATACTATAATATCAGATGAGTAATATGTTAAGCCTAGTGGAGTAGTCAATGCTCAAAAATCAGCGTTTTATATTTGCACAATCATTACAAAATGATACAATGTTTGGGTACAATTGATGAATAATGCTTGCTATTGGGCAGTTGGTACGTTTGTGTGAGACTGCAAACTGAATTTGGAATAGAGAGTTCTGTCAATTTTTTCTTCTGCCTCTCAGTTGAGCCACTGCAAAGAACAAAATAAATTCTTTCAGACAGCATCATGAGGTGGTGAAATACTGTGTATTTCTGGGTGGCTGTGCATCCCAGTGGAATCTCCATGAGTAAGAAAATGGCTGCTTTCCATGGCAAAACATTATTTATAATCTGAATCTGGACGTAAAGGTGAGCATGTAATAGAGATTCAAGAGCAGTGATTACATAATGAGGCTGATGAGAGCTTAGCTACAAATGATACATCAAAGCACCTCTGCTTAGCCTTTTTCTTTTAAGGAGAGTATAAGCATACTGCTGGTGGAGGAAAGAGGACATGGAGGGCAAGAAATCTGTTTTGTTGCTGCTTGATTCAGAAATCAGCTAAAGAGAGAGTCAGAGACTGAATGACACTGAACTAGATTGCTCAGAGACCTCTGATGTTAGAGAGTTGTTGTGAGGTTGCTGAAAAAGTGGGCAAGTGCACGTGGGTGGTTATTGTGTCTGTATGAGCCTGTAACTTGTGGTATGTAAAGTAAAAGTAACTGGTTTTCTGCAGGCTCATGTGAGCTGTATATTTGCTTTCCCTGAAGATTGCCACTGAAGGAATAAAGTGTTAACCCAAAATGTCCACTGAACTGGGAGACTTTGACCCAAAGTCTGCAAAATTTGTTCCCCAGGGTAGGGGTGCCCTGCAAAACCAAATCCAGCAGAGTTTGCAGTGTGTCCAAGAGTGTTACCCAGGTCTGCACAGAGGAACACAGAGTTTTTAAGTGGGCATCCTTTTTTAAAAGATTTATCAGCACAGATTTCAGCTTCACTGGCCTTTGTGCAGTAAAACTTCCTTTTATTCCTGTCTTCAGTCGGCATCTAGGTCACTAGCCCGGGTGTGTGGTCTGTCCATCTATCCACACAGCCTTCTGTGTAAGCTGTGCAAGTCAGCTCCCTGAGCTTTGTGTAAAATAAGTGAATCTGTCTCTTACTGATTCGTTAAAGAGAGTGAGGCACCCAAGCCTGAATTGCACTCCTCTGGAAACCATTACTCAAGCACAGCTGGAGGCTGAACATGGGATAATGGCTGTTGACAAGGTTCAGTCAGCTTTAACTGGGTGTGAGTACCTGTACTGAGTTTGCCTGAGATGGGGTTAATTTACTTCACAGCAGCTGCCCAGTGCTGTGCTTTGGATTTGTCACCCAGCAGTGCTGATATCACACAGATGTTTTAGCTACTGCTGAGCAGAGCTGACGCAGTGTCCAGGCTTTCTCCATTTCTCCCTCTGCCCCTGCAGTGAGGAGGCTGGGGGTGGGCAAGGGGCTTGGAGGAGACACAGCCAGGACAGCTGACCCCACGTGACTGAAGGCATATTCCATACTCTACAACATCATGCTCAGCAGTGAGGCTGGGGTGAGTTTTCCAGAGGTTGCCATTGCTTGGGAACTGGCTGGGTATTGGTGTAGCTGGTGTTAAGTGAATGCTTTTGTATCACTTGTTTTTTAGTTTGGTTTGTTTCGCTTTGGTTTTTTTGTTTCCCCCTCTCCTGATTAAACTCTCTTCATCTTGACACACAAGTTTTCTCACTTTTGCCCTTCCAGTTTTCTCCCTCATGCCACTGTTTCCTACTGCTGTATCCTCTCTATGAAAACCAGTCCCTTTTCCTGATTCTGCCTCCCCTGGGCAGTGTCCTGGTGCTCTGTTTCACCTGTTCCAACCCACAGCTTTTGGTGACTCTTACCCTGCTGTGGATTTCTTGGCAGCAATGGGAGATTTTCCTGAGTTGTTTTTGGGTTGTTTTTGTTTTGTTTTGTTTTTTGCTTTTGGAACTACTGTCAGTTCTTCTGCAGCCAAGAACTTTTATTGCCTCTTCTGCAAAGGGGATTTAGCCAGGAGATAATCCTGCTTCCAGAAACAGGGCCTGAGAAGCTAAGCCAGCCTTTCTCATCTGTGAACACACACTGCTTGACCGCCTTATTACTGTAAACTCTGTGATTCATTGTCTCCTATGTATTTAACACATGTAGTCTCTTAAATGCAGTGTTTGTATGATTCCTTATGAACAGAAACTGTTTATGAAGCAGTGATTTGCTCTTCTTTCCTCCTCTTCTTGTTTACTGCCCATGTTTGCACTATATCCACTGTCAGCACAAGACCTGCATCTGGCCCATGTCCCCAGCTCCACTGTGCTGGCATCTTTCACGACAGTGTTACTACTTCGTCTTTACAACAACCCCGAGACCCACATGCTGACACCTGAGTATCAGCCCTACAGATGCCTAAAATCCAGATACTTTGATGGAGATAGGATGAGTTAGCCCATAATAATTCATAGATGCCAAAACTTAATCCATGTGGGAAGAAAAGAGCACTGTCAAGTCCAACCAAGCAACTTTCTTGTAGAATGAGAACTGGGATACCTTTGTGTTTTGTTTGAGAATCTGATCCTTGCATTTTCAGAAATGCCTAGGCACAGGTTTTGCTGACACCCTAAAAGTAAATACTTTTTACTAGCATAGTTTATGCCAATAAATGGATTAAGTGCTAGACATGCAATTTAGATGCTATGTGTCATATGCAGACAGACTTCAAAGAGTTCTCTTGGGGTTTTTTTCAGGAACACTGGGTGACAGTGACATCATTTAACATGACAGTATGCTCTCCTCTCCTGAGTCAGTTCCTGATGCAGAAGTTAGGTCATATCTCTATAGCAGAGGACAGCTGCAGAAATATGTCATCAAACTACAAAAAAGGTTCAGTTTGTAGAGTGAAGTACAGAAATGATCACACATATGACTAAGCACTGTGCAGAAACGTAGAGATATTTCCAGGAAAGCCAGGCAAAGGGGGAAAGCTGTGCATGTCATATGGCACAGAAGCATGAGCTGTACCAGCTGGTGCTCTGGGAGCTGGCCCACAAGTTTCCCCACATCCAGTATGTCCCTGCAGAGCCATATCAATGCTCTCCATTTCCAAGAGCACTGGGCTCAAAGACATTTTGAAAATTGGGCTCCTTTAGTGTAGTTTAGGAGACCTTTGACATCCATTTTGTAAATTCTGGCTGTGGTTTCTTTTTAAACTAAGAGCAGTTCAGTGAACCTGAAAACTTGTTCTGAAGCAGGCCTGTGTGCTACATTGAGCTACATTGAGAGTAATTCCCTTTGAGCTCTGGAAATATTTCTTTCCCAGAATTCATTACATGAGTACAGTGTGCAGTGCCCTTCACTCAGCACTGGTGAGGCTGCACCTGGAATATTGTATCCAGTTTTGGGCCCCTTGCTGCAAGAACATTGAGGCACTGGAGTGAGTCCAGAGAATGGCAACAGAGCTGGGGAAGGGTCTGGAGCACAAGTCTGATGAGGAGGAGCTGGGGGTGTTTGGTTTTCCACCTGGGGAGAAGGAGGCTCGGGGTGACCTTATTGCCCTCTACAACTCCCTGAAAGAAGGGTCTAGCCAGGTGTCAGTCTCCCAAATAACAAGCAAAAGGACAAGAGGAAATGGCCTCAAGTTGCAGTAGGGGAGGTTCAGACTGGATATTAGGAAAAATTTCTTCACTGAAAGGGTTTTTAGACATTGGAACAGGCTGCCCAGGGGAGTGTTTAAGTCACCACCTCTAGAGGAATATAAAAGATGTGTTGATGTGGCACTTAGAGACATGATTAAACGGTGGGCTTGACAGTGCTGGGTTAAAGATTGGACTGGATGATCTTAAAGGTCTTTTCCAGCCTAGATGATTCTGTGATTCTGTGACTTGCACACCGATCCACATACTGTAGACATTTGAAATCATCTAATGTCCTTCATGAAAGGCTTGCCATACCTTTGAGTAATTATCTCACTAGCTCAGACTTAAACAGGCTTTTTCAGGATCAGGAGTGATTTTTCACAGTAATGGTTTTCCCTAGGAGTTATCCTAAATCTCCAGCATTTGTCATTCAAGCTGATCATCCCACGCTTGAGGAAGAGAATGGGCCATCTTTCTGCAAAGTCAGATTTACCAAGTAGCTTCTTGGTGCAAATGGCTATGTACAGTAAAGGTGAGCTCTAAAACTTCTTCCTTTCATTCCTTAAATGACTGGTGAGATTGTTACTGTAGTTTTTGTAAATCTTCAGAGTCCTTAGCATACAATCCTGGTTTTTATATGACTGAAATCAAAGGTACCTGGCTTGTAACACTTCAGACTTAGCATCAACTATTAAAGCACATGTTTTTGAATTAAAGGAAAGAAAATCTGGACCTCATTAGACTACAGAGGAACCAGTGCAGTCACCACATAAATTTTACTAAAGGAAAAAAAAAATCCAGAGCCAAATTTCTGGAGTCTCCTTTGCATGACCCTACTTCCTCTGGGTTGGTTGGTTGGTTGGTTGGTTGTTTGGTGTGGGTTTTTTGTTGTGGAAGCCAGGCTTACTCAATTTCATGTCTGTTTTCTACTTAATACATTTTCATCTTGTATGAGTTCAAGTGATAAAAACAAGTAATGTTGTAGATGTCCTATGGAAAGAGGTAAGTGGCTAGAGGACAGGTCCCTGTCTGTGATAGGAAGGTGCAGCAGAATTTTCCCCTTTTGGAGCATAAGTTATCTCATGCTGATTAGCCTAGGAAATAGTTTAACTTAAATTCATCTGCCTACAGAACTATTTGCTTATTGTTGAGCTGCATGTGGATATACCACAAACACAGTTTGTTGTTTACCACTATTCACACATTGTCCTGGGGAATTCTAGGTATGCAGATGGTTTGCAGACAGGTGACTGAAAATTTGCCATTTGTTTTATTGGTTAGTTTCCCAATTCATGCAGTAGTTCCATTTCCTGAATATAACTGCCATGGGGAGAGCACTGGCGACATGGATTTCCACTGCATCTCTTTATATTGCTTCAGAGTAATTACATAATCCAGAATTTACTCAGAATTTACGTAGAGTAAATGTTGAAAAAAGAAGTGTGGACTTAGTTAGCTCTGCAGAGGACTTATCATTCACCAGAATCAAATGCATTCACTCAGATTGAAAGAAAACAAACATAGAAGGGCTCAAATAGCACTGACTGGAATGTGTTAAGAATATGGACTGATAGTTTTCCAAGTGCATTGGTTGATTGACCCAGATTATTTACTTGGGGAATGAAACTGACTTTTGTTCATTCAACTGTTTTCAAAATAAAAATGTAGTGGAAAATGTGGTTTGGCTAGATCCGCTAGGCAATGGGCTTATGTTCTGTGCAGTTAAGTAGTTCAATGCATTCTGCAGTGGGAATATTCATTGTCTGCCTGAGAAGATTCATTTCCTTTTTGGTGGTTTGTGTATTTAAAAAAAAAAAGAAAAAGAAAAACCTTGTTCAGTAAGAGGATGAGTTCAGTGACATTCAGCAGTGTACATAACATGCTGGTAGTCATTTGGATTTAGGACAAAGCCTTACCTGTGTACTTCAAGTGGACAATGAACTTAGGATCCCTGTTTAATGGTCTGTGTAACAGTAACTACCGTAGCTTTTTTGGTGCAATCTGTTGAGTAGCTCTTCTCAAACCCTCTCTTGTCTTCCTCTGCTGAACACCTGCAGCAGCAGCCACAGCATCTCTGCAGTTAGTCCTGGGAGGAGCATATTTCCCCTTAGTAACATTACATTTCATTTCTGGGGTCTGCTTTGCTTCACTAATAAAATCCAGGCAATGCAACAGTTGCTTGTCTAATTTGTAATGTTCTCTCCAGTGTTCCCGTAGTTACTCTGTCTTTAGTAGCCTCCTTATCTATCAGGGGGCAGCTTCACATTCTGAATGAGGCTTGTGAGTGCTGAGCGTGGCAGGTGCTGGCTAATTGCATGTGTTTGTCCCACAGCTGCCAATGCTCTTCTGTCCAGCTGAGCACGTCAGGGCTCATCTGAACCATGACTGTGGTCAACAACAGCCCAGAACAAGGGACTGCTTGTCCCACAGTGGTGACAGCAAAACGCCACGGGGTAAGGCTGACTGTTTAACAGTTTTTCATGATTTTGCATAGCATAAGTGCTGAACAAAGCACAGTGAGTGAAGGACATGATGTCATGCATTTTCCAAGAAACCTAGATATTAAAAAATTCATAATAAACGTCTTCAGTGAGTGGGATTCTTTTTGGGGAACCAACTGGGCCTTTCTGATAACAGTGTATTATTCCATAGTGCAGAACTGCCATGCTGTGTCTCAGAATAAGAGAAATAACATCATTATATAATCTCATTCAGACACTTTGGATGTGTTTGTGTCCTTCTCCCATAACTGTCTAGTTTTTCAGCTGTACTATGGAGGCTGAGGCTTGCAACAGAAATCGTGTACAGACAAAATAAGGATGCATGCTTAATTACTTGTTGCAGTAATTAGTACAGTGCCATGACAGCACTTGTTTGTAAATTATAAACCTTCATTTTATAAGTAAGGTAAATTTTATTTTCATTCTTTGTGTTTCAATGTTGTAACCTGCAATACCTTTCAGAAATAATCCCACACTGGCAGTTCAGATTGGAATGTGATGATACTTAATAACATATGGAAATGCTTTACTGATTATGTAGCTAAAATATTAAATAATACACTTGATGCCATTGTTTGGGTGAAAAGTGTTGATGTGTACATTACAGTACTGTGAGTCAGAGCACACACCCTCTAGCTGGAGCTCACAGAACCCACAGAAGAAGATGCCTGTCTATTTCAAAGTAGCTGCACAAAGATAGTGTTGACTCTATAAATAGATAGTATTGTCATCTCTAAACAACAGATTTTCTTTGGACTAGGGGATTGATTCCCCAGATGAGAAACCTGTAAATGAGGAAGCAACAAACACAATGAGGCAGTTAACAGCAGCTGACCCTTAGTGAAAGGGAAGGTGAGTTGTGGTTTCCTTTGGGCAGGAAGGAGTCTACCAGGTGCTCACCTTAATTTGGGCTTTGCTTTCCTCTTCTGCCTACCACCGGTCAGGCCTTTTTACCTTTCGGGTCTGGTTTTTTTCCTTGAAGCTGTGCTCCAGCCAGCATCCCTGGTTTGGAAAGAGCTGCATTCAGTAAGGGCTGCCTAATTGTGTCCTTAAGGTCTACCAAAATCAACAATATTTTTCTGAAGTAGGACCTTAGAGTCCTCACACAGGCAGGGAGTAGAGCTGGTGGCGCTGCACTGCATGGGTACAGCTCAAATAGAGAGCATCCAGAGAACAGAAATGTTTAATAAGAAAAACTAAGGCAAATAAATTCCAATAGGGAGAAAACACAAGGAAACAAGGGGGGAGGGGGAGGAGAAGGCTAAGTATGTAACAGACAATAGGAGCAGCAAAGAGTCACTTTGAGATACTTAGTCCAAATGCATCCTAGTTTGGAAACCCTCTCTGAATTTCTCAAAGCTGACTTCAGGAGATATATCATATGTGTTATGGACTATGCACCATCTTTTGTCGAGATTACTAGAAGGACTTTATGTAAGTAGTGAATGACATAATTAAAAACACAAAAAGCATTCTTAATCTGAGTGAACTATGGGGCAAGGATACAAGGTTCCAAGGGGGCCTTTCCCAACCCTGGAGCTCACTGCTTGTAACCCAGAGGATTAGCTCTGCTGTACAAAGTGTCCATTGTATTCTGCACACAGACTGTTCCTGTACATTTCCAGAGATGTAATGCACTGTAGGAAGTAAATGACACAATTACAGACAAAGCCTATGGAGGATGTCTCAGAGAGGATTTGAGCAATAAAACATCACACTCTTAATTAGTATGTTCCATATAGTAAATAAAGATGCTCTGATAATAAGAAAGGGAAGGCTGTGAAAGCTTGACTGTAAATTTTGCTTACGCAAAGACTGCATTTACCTTGTGGGAATATTTCCTGTCAATAGTTTATGCAATATTAAGAATAAGGAAGTCCTGCAGTTTTGTATTCAGTGGGGAAACTGCTAGAAGAATCTCATCTCTCTTGTTTCCTGCTAGAATAGGTTCAACACGTCACCTTTCTTTAATTCTCCAGTTTCTTTTTAACACCCCTCTTGCCCTTCTGCCATAACTCTATTTAATTTAGGTCTGATTAAGTATTTGCAGAAGTGCATTTTTTTCCAGCAAGCTGGTGGAAACCACAGGGCTGCGGGTCAGAGACAGAAGAGGAACAATTAGCACAGTGGAGTTTTAGCATTCTATTGCATCTGTTATATGGATTATCCACAAGTAACCCATCAATTAAGACTGCCTGTTTAATTCTCTGATAACAGATTTCAGGCTCTGCAGAAAAGTTCTTCAAGGGCTCTTATCCTCCAGGAAGCCTTGGACTTCTGATGTTGGAAGCAGTGCAGTGCTGGTAGTAGTTGTGGGCTGGGGGAAAGTCCCATCTGCTACAGATCTTGCCGTTAAAGTAAGCAGGAGACACAGGTGTTTCCCAGTTCAGCAGGTGCTAAGTGAGGCTGAGAGACAGACAGGAGAGAAGGTAGTGGAAAACATCTGCCTCCTAAGGAGCTGGCTGTGGAGGAGAAGGAAGAAAAGGTTTAGTTTTCCGTGGAGGCAAGTGAAGAAGGTTGGTTGTGTGAGTGCTGGAGTGGAAGAAGGCTTGCTCCTTTCAGAGCAGGATTCTTGGCTAAGAGATGAGTGTGAGCATCTGGTGCTTGGCTTACCTGCAGTGAGAGGAGGGGGTGAGTCAGGGGCTTGGAAAGGTGGAACAAATGTCTTTGATTTTTATCAGCCTTCTGCCCATTACCTAATTTAGCTGGTAGCCATCAGTGAGGGGGAAAGGATAGTTTCTCAGGGCAGCAGAAGAGGAATCATTTGTTGTGCTTGTTGCCATGGCACCCTCCCCCCCCAAAGTATTTTAGGAAACCAACATTAAAATGTTGTAATGAATAAAGAAGTGAGTGGTGTGGGACAAAACTTACTGTCTTTAGGTAAAAGCTTGCTGCATTCCTGTATCATCTGGATTATTGTGTAGTCTTGTGCTGGTTTTGAATACGTTTGCTAGAAATTGAAATTCAATAGTGACAGCCCATTGAATCCTTGCTTCTGTAGTAAGACATAAGTGAATGCAGAGCCTTTGAGTCTGTGGTCCTCCATTCCTTGCCCTTTAGGAAGGCTGGGAGCACAAGGGCTATATAATTTGGCCTTTTTTTGCTTTTTGTACATAGGGTAAAAATTGATAAAAACATCCAAGTAATTATTTACCTTCCTTTTTGACATAATATCTTGGGACTTCCACTGAGATTAAACCATCAAGTTGTCAGTTATTTTCAGAAATAGATTCTGTTCTAGACTAATAGAGGGTTACAGGGAATTGATTCTTATTTTTACACATTCTTTGTAGGATTCATAGACTAAAGAGAAACAGTAAAAACAAGAACTGTGATTTCTGATCAACTTTGTACCTATGGGTTGTGATGCATTTTGTTCCTTGTGCTGCAAGTGAGAGCAAGCAATTCTTATCAGGATTTGGCAAGTGGCACATGCAGTGAGAAGAGAGATGAGGATGAGATGTGTTGAGAGGGGCTGCCAGTCAGTACAGCAGCTTTGTGCAATGCATTTCAGGCCACTTGGTCATGAGGAGTTGTGCTCTTGTCATCTGTGATGTGCTTCACCAGGAGCAGGTGTGACTGACAGTCGAATGAGTGCAGACAAGCCAGAGTGCACTTCAGCAAGGAAGGAGTAAAAAAGTGAATGGAGATTTGAGAGTACGTGTAACAGAGCAGAGCTGAGAGATAAGAAGCAGAAAATGGCACACAGAGTGAAGGATTTGGGAGATTATTGTTTGAGTATCGCGGTATTTAATGGGTGTATGATCTGTCCTTTTTCCTCATGTCCCCTGAGCAGATAGCAGTAAGGTAGCAAATACCTAATGAAGGATACAAGACAAGCTAAATGGGTTTCACATTCTTGGTTTCAAGTCTGTAATTGAATCAGATCATGGCTCTGACTCCGTGTAACACTGAATTAATTGTATAAAATATTTGCATTCTTCTCCCCCATCTCCTGTTGCCACTCACAGAACAAATTTAGGAAATTTTGAAATCTTGTGTGAAATCCTGTGAGGGCTGCTCAGCAAGCAACAATAGGCTCTGAGCTATATATGAATATCTGTATCTAGGTTTAGGGACCTAGAAAAGAAGAAGTGGGCTGACTTTGGTAACTGGAAGGTGGATTAAATCATGCAGTGGATATCCATTATTGCCAGTTGTCTGCTGGTAGAATGGAGCTTCAAACCAGAACTTGTTCTTCAGGGAGTGCTGACATTATGAGGTAGATGATACCTACACAAGTGTTTTCCCATTGCTGGAGAATAAAATACAACCTAGAGGTGCTGCAAACTCCAGCATTAAGGAGTGTTATCTTTTATAGTATGTGCTATTGCAGGTGTGATACCTGAAGCTGAGGGTTTGTTTAAGGAGCAGCTAAAAGCTTTGGCCAAAGTCCTGGCATTTTGATAAAACAGAAGTACTTCAGCTGGCAGTGCTGTGACAGGAAGAGCAGCAAGTGCCCTTGCACTGCTGTTGCAGAGGTCCAGGATGGCTGCTGAGGCATATGAGGGGTATTGCTGGAGAGGGCAAACTCCTTAAAAGTCCCCATCAGTACCTGGAAGAAGGCCAGCGTCTACTGAAATTGTTGAATAAAGTAGGCAGTCACAATTGCAGTCGAGCTTGGATGGAGGCTGTACTTGCCAAGGCCTTAAAGTACAGAAATCTTTGGCTGCACCTACCCCTGCCCCAAAGCCCATCAAAGGGCTGTGGAATGTGTTTTCCCTGTGTTTACTACTCCATGCAGTTTAGTCTAATGCTGGCATTGGAGAACTGTAGCAGGCATTCCTGGCTGTTTGAAGTAAGTGGTATCCATGGCTTGGGGAAGGAGTGCTTTTCAATCTCTGCCAGGTGTCTTTGTTTCTCACGATCAGCACTACTGGTGCTACAGTTCATCCTCATGCAAGTGTGGGTTCTCCAAGAATACTAGTCTATACATCCCCACCACTTCTGACTCAGTGCAGTGAAACTCTACACCAAACCCATTGTCTAATTGTTTATCCACTCCTGGTTTCTAAAGCTGAGACACTGAATAGAGGCAATTCTTCTAGCTCTGGCTTCATGCCTCATAGCAAACATGTAATTCCTGCCGTTTACTTCAGTTTTACTCTTGGCTGAAATTTGAACGTACAGCACAGGGTTATTTCACATTTCTTTTTTTCCCACAGGCTGGTCTCATTAGGGAGGATCATCCTCACCACTGGGTAATTTTTGTGTGCTGAATGGTGGAAGTGTGCAAGTTGGTTGCGTGCATGGTGCTCGCGTCTCATCTGTGCATAAGCTATAGGCAGTGGAAATTGTTCCCTCCTAATAAAGGCTAAACTGGTGGTGTGAGGCTGCTGCTGGTTTTAGGAGTACAGGGGTACACCATTCTGTGTGTCTTCCATTCCAGGCACTACATTACAATGGTGGGTTTAGTGAATTTTACCCCTGAAAACTTGGGGGCAATTGCATGTCCATAGAGTTTTGTTTGGCCAGAAGGTGCTTGGGATTTAAACTGTTGTAGGATTTGGGGCATGATCCTTCTCTGCAATCTGAAATATAGAGGCACAAATGAAAGAAGAGCTGCTCAACCCATGCCATGTTTTCTTTTTTACTGCCAAGAGCTAGATCTGCTGCTGAATCTCAGGCTTACCATCTCACTCTGTGGTTTGAGGGTATGCAAATCTTACCCCCTGAAGAGCTTGCATAATACTCAGGTAGAAAGGGATTTCTGGGAGTTTCCCTTGTTACATTTGCTGTTTATTTCTAGTTGGGAGTATCAAGCAGAAATGTTCTGAGGCCACGTCACATGTTTGCCCTATGTCCAGTGTTTCTACGTATCACCACGTGATCATCACTGATCCTTCATCTACATATGGCAGATGTGTTCCTTCCAGATGCCTCACACCTAAGTGTTCTCTTCCGAAGGAGGATGACTCTCAAGATTATTCAGCACATTCAAAGTGACAAGACAAACTGATCCCAACCCTTGAAAAATAACCAGGGCAAAGAGAGATTTTTGTTGATTTGCATTCCACTCAAGCCAAACAATTTATCCTCCAGCATAACATCATAATGGTAAAGGATGCTAACTAGTATGAGACTTGGTGGTTTCCTCTGAGAAAAGGTTTTAAAATTCCATGATCTTCATCAGAATTTTCCAAGTAGATTCTAGCTGCTGTCCATTTTGGGCCACATGTTTGTGTCTGCCAGGCTCATGAATCCAAACATTAGAATAAGCAGTTATTTCTGCTTGACTTTAAGATCATACCCATATTACTTGTAACTACACCTAGTAGAAAGTTTTTGAGAGACAGTGTATTTGTTTTGCTAGCAGCCAGACTTTCTGGAGGGGTGGAGAGTAATGAGGTGGAAGTGGTTACCAGACTTCTGAACTGCAGACTATATAGATATAAGAAAGTTATTTAAATATCAGTTAGATCCTCAGGTGACTTTGAATCTTTTTATTTCAGTAGTCAGGGATCAGTGCTGTGGGAGGCAGACACTAGCTGCAGTAATACTTGTTTTTCTGTTCTTGTGGTTACTCTTTAGGGTTAGGCAATGTTTATTTCCCGGCATAACTGCTCAACAGCCTTCCTTTCAGAACTGTCAGCACATGCTAATAGGTGTTTGAGGAACTGCTGCTACAGTATGCACTGGTTACACTGATGGTTTCTTAAGTTCAGTTACTTGTATGTTGTAGGTTAAAGAACCTCAAGAATGTCACTGTAAAATGTATACAAATTCAGCTGTGTAGTTAGTCTTTGTGTTTAAGCATGCACTGTACTTACTGCTTGAAACAGTAGCATTGTCTGCTGCATTAAGGCTAAAGATTTGTGAATTAATAACTTGCATAGTTTCAAACCCAGTGAGGCTTCTTCCAGCATTGCTTTTCCTTAAAAACACAGAGCTGGGGGGTGAGTGGGTGGGGTAATGTGTCATGTCCCTACAGAATAAAAGCATATCTTGTTCTAATACTTTCATGTAAAAGCTATCAGACTTGCTTGCATAAAGGCAGACTTGAAGCCAATCTCTGTCTTTCAAGGGCCACCAGACTCTGCACTCCACATAAACAGTGAAATATTTGTGTCTGTCACTGTCTCCTACTACACTGGTGGTTTTTCATTCACTTCATGATCAAATACAAGTTTTCTCTCTCTGCATGAAGTGCTGCCTCAGTAAAAGAGCACTGGCAAACCCACATTGACTTAAATCAGGCAAATTATTTCAAGTTTTGTGGTTTTTTTCAAAGCCCCTCATATGCTTTTTGCAGCCTGTATTGAAGACCTCTTCCTGTATCTTTGCCTCCTGGATTCCTCATCTATTTTTAAGTCTTATGTTCTTTCCTGCATCTATTTTAAGTCTATTACTGTACCATTTAACCCCTGTGGGATATGGAGCTTGTGGGAAAGAAATGGCGTATTACCAAAAAAAAAAAAACATTGGTTAATCTACATGCTCCTCCAAGGGTTTCATGGCACAGGACATGCAGAAACCCTGATTAGGTATTATGCATTTGTTTGTCAGCAGCTGTAATATGAACTGATGAAGAAATACTTAGTAAGGGTGTCATACTGTGTCTGTCTGATCTCTCTGCCTGGACTAATGCCTAAGCAAAATATGTAGTTTAATGCCTATGATTCAGGGTTTACCCACAACTCTGAAATGTTTTCCTAATAGGACATGTACTGGTTTGGACTTGTTATGGGAATTCTTTTCCCTCAGGAATATCAGTCTGTGCAATATCCCTATGCTGTGCAAAAGTAAATAATAGTCAAGCCTTGTGTCTCTTAAATGCATTTTGTACTACAGATCCCCCAAGGATTCCTATGAACTTGTGTTACCTAAACTGCTTGAACTTGTATTACCTTCTATTTCTCCTTGATTCACTTTGTCCCAAGTCCCAAACAAGGCTGGAGAAGTATAATAAGACTTAATTCAGACTTTGGAGGAACAAGACTGGAAACAAAAAGTTGCATTTAAAACAATTCAATTCTATTTTAAATTTAGCAACTAGATAGCTCTCTAGTGGCTTTACCTCTGCTATGCATAATCCTAATGACATAGCTCATCTTTTGGAGCTGGAAATCAGCATTCATGGCAAAATTGTCTTCCAAGTGTTTACAATAGCTCAAAGTGACATTTTACTTTTCTTTAGGATTAAGTTTTGGGGCACAAGTATGAATTATGTTGATGTGGGGTTTCCTGTATTGCACACAGTGATTCCTTCCTAGCCCATGCCTGTTTAGCCAGGCAGTGTGTTAATACAGCCAGAGGTTTCTTTGTAACTTGTTTTGCCCAGCTACTTTCATGGGGGTGTGTTCCAGCTCCGGGTGGTAGCTGCTGGAGGTTGTGTTGTGCCCATCCTCACTGCAGGCTCTATCACTATGGCTTGCTGCTTCGGTGAAGTTCAGGAAAGAGCAGCCAACCCTCCTGCATTGGGTGAAAGCCGTTGCGATTCTAGTTTTAGATATTCAATTTCCATTATAAATTACCTTAACGTTGGAAGACTAACAGGCTGCTTTGGTCCAAACCTGAAGAAGTTAAATTTTCAAAAACTCTTGTATTCAGCAACACTTTACAGTGTCTCACGGGTTGTTTTCAGAATCATCAAAATCATTTCCTTCTTAAGGAACATTTTTAAAAGCATGTAAGTTTGCTCATAGACATATCTTGTCTGTTATGTTTCTTGAATCTAGGAAATGTGCCACTGAAATAATAAAGTTCCACTGAACTTCATACATGCAATGTTTGATTTTCTGAGTAAAGCCAGTAAGATGCCAGATCTCCCATGTGGCCTTTGGCAAGCCATTAATCTCAACTATTTCAAAACTTTCCAGTCCTTTTGGACTTTTTATTTTGGATACTGAGTTGGAGGCTGCTAAATCAAGTACAAAACTTTCACGGCTTGCAGCTGGACCTGAGGTGGTCTGCAGAGCCAGTGCTTAGCTTATCCAAAACTGCACAATCTAAAACTAAAGAACATTCTGCAAATGTTGGGTTTTTCAGCCCGACCTCCACAGCCTCACCAACAGCAGCAGGGTCACACCACCACCTCTAATCCTGCTGCCACATGATCCCAGGCCATACTGAGAACTGAGCCCTGTTAGGCAGAGAGACTTTTGAGCTTAGTATTACTGCAGTACAAGCTGCTACTTATAGATACCAAAAAGCTGAAGAACAAAGAATATTGTGCACATTCCTTAATACTGTAAGGAATTAAATTCTCTGCTATATTTTAGTTCAATGTCAGTCATTTCCTATCAATTTAACGGAGTCCAAATAGCTCATGCAGCTCATTTAAATATCTGATATACTTGTCTCTTTCTTCTCACTAAATTGCCTCAGCTTTTTCAGTTCTTTTTTTCCTGTTGACCTCCCATTCAAAGTTTTCTTCCACGGTTCCTATTAACTTTGTTATTGTCTGCTGAAAAATATTCCTATTCTTGTAGAAATGCTGAATGCTTTTTGCCAGTCATAACACCTCCTCTCTATCCTGTTATTTTATCTTTTGTTTTCCTTCTTTTTTAAAGATTTTCCCCCTCTTTTTCTATTACTGTTGCATGTTCATACACATGTGACTAAAGTTTAGTAATCAAAATACCATGTTATCCCCAAGTAGGAAGGTTAGTTTATCTCTGAATTTGTTTGGGCTAAGTAGATTGTTTTGGTTTTTGACTTGATTGAGACTTCCTTTCTCAGCAGTCTGTCTGTTTGCTGTTGGGTTCACCATGAATATGTAATTCAACTGTACATAAATTTCCACTCTGGGAACTGTGGTGCGTTATTTTTAGCATGCTGGAGATTAAACTTTGGTGATGCCTCTGAGAAGTATGTATGTAATTTCAAAACCAAAAGAATCATATTAGTTGAATTAGATGTTCCTGGTGAAACATCTTTATGAAAACAAGAGTAATCTGTGGCTGGAAAGAATAACAGCATGACCTTTATGGCATATGTTTACATGCTTTGCACAATACTATGTTTTGATGAAGCATTGTTCATAACTTGGCAAAGACCTCTTAAAGATTGTTGGCCAGAACAAGCTGTTTTTTTACAAGAAAAACAACGGTTTTGAAAACTTTCAAATGAAATGTGTATTAATCCAGACAGACCCTACTGTAATTCTCTTCTTGTTTGTAGAGGCTTAAATAAATTAGCTCCTGTACTTCCACCATCCCAGCTCTGTGGGGTTTCACTTGGCATTGGTGCAAAGGTACAGATTCATTCAAAAACTGGTAACAGAGCATTCCAGCTCATGTGTATATGGCTGTATGGCATAGAAAACTGGAAAATCAAAGGTATTAGTTCCAGGTCTGGTTGACTAAATATACCATAACTTGCCAGAAAATCACATGCAGTAAATAAGCTTACCAAAATATACTGTCTGCCATAAGAGTATTCTGGGAAGTAGGGGTAGGGGGTAGAATATCACATTTGCCTCTAATTCTGAAATGTGCTTTAGCACTTCATCACAGAGTTGGTGGATTAAGAGTTTGGTCTGTAGAAAAATCATGGTATTTGTAAATCTCATGTGATTGTGCCACCATGCAGTGTAGCTGGTCAGCTAAACACTTAAAAGGCTGTGAGATGGCAATAATTACAGTAGCAGTTGTAAACTGTGTGTCTGTGTGCACTCTTACCGTAACTGCATGATGTAAAACACAAATGGCAGCATGATTTAACTGTATATGTGATTATTTCTTTTCTCCCTGCATACAAATTTCAATGGGAGAAATAATCTCAAACCCCTAAAAAGTGAGAGTATGCATGTATCTCTGTGGCCAAGGAGGTGGAGATACAGAAAAAGAGCTGTTGGTATAGAATTGGGTCTGTTCCCTTCAGATGGATCAAAACAGGCAAGTTCAGATTTCCATCGGTGACAGGCATGGTGATAGCAGCAAGAAAATGGAGTAAAAGGTAGCATAATTACTACAGAAAAATTAGGATGAGGGTTTTATTGCTGTTGTGATTAAGTTAATTTCTCAGAATGTTAGCAATCATCCTGCTAGGTGTAAAATAGACAAGCAGTCCTGATGCAAGAGGCAGATTTCCAGCTGACATGATCGGCCATGAGTGAGTAGGAAGAAGAGTAGTCGGCAGATTGTGTCGAAGTGCTGTGTCCAGGCCACAAAGTGAGGACTTAAAGAAACACAAATGTTGCTGACTACATTATAAATTTAGTCATCTTGCAAAGTTCAAGTTTGACTTAATTCAGCCAGGCAGAGAGCCAAGCCAGTAATTTCTGTTTAAGCCCTAAAGATTGAATGAAGTGTACCAAGTTTTGTGGCTTGTTGAGAGTGAGGGAGAGGTGGAAATCAGCAATTAATGTAGTTTCCTGGTAAGTGAGGTGCACAGCCAAGTATAACTCTATAGTCCCTTTCATGGAATATGGATTCCAGCTCTCAGTGACCTTCTGCTGAAATTGCTGAATTGCAGATTCAGACATTAGAAGTGTGCTGGATGCTTGCTGTTGTGCAGGTAGGGCCTGATAAGATCAAAGTCCTGTCTGGTAAGGTTTTTATCTTGGTTAGAGCACGTGTTTTGCATTCAGAAGATGCAGGGTAATGTCTTTCTGATCTTAGCAGAAGCTGAGAGGCTTTGAAGGTCATTGTTTGGGTTATCCCAACCTTTTAAATTACAATGAGGATCACACTAAGAGGGGCAGGCTCTCTCTTCAGGCACTTTCTTCCGGACAGTCGTCACCCTGTGAAATGGAAATTTCCACTCCTGATGTACGTACCTGGAAGTGGTATTCTGTCAGTCAGGACCAACTCTAGACAAGTTTAGGCAGAAGTACTGGTGTAGGAAAGGTTAAACCTCAGAAACCTTTGCTTCTTGGTCTTCAGATACGTTCTCTTTCACATTTCCTGCTGCTAAAAATGAGGGAATATGCTACATGTGGGTGATTTTGATATCCGGCATATCCTTGTTTACTAGGCTCAATCTCAATTGCCTGGAATGTGATGTTAAAGCCACAGAGCGGGAGGACTCAGAGGAGGAGCAGTCAGGGTCCGGTGGCCACCCCGGGCAGGGGGGACGCGGGGGAGGTGGAGCCGCGCTGGTACCGAGCGGGTGGCGGCGGCACAGGCGGGCCCGGCCGGCGTTGCCCGTTTAAGCGGCGGCCGCCTCTGTCCTCGCGTGCCCCGGCGGGCCCCGCCCGCGCCGCGCTATTTA
>VXAX01000869.1:26163-190028 GCA_013399835.1 Leptocoma aspasia
TTATAGAGAGGCGGGGGCAGGGCGGCCCCGACACGCGAGCGCCCGCCCGGCCTGTGGGACTGGGGTGTGCCCCTGCGCCGTGCGGGGCAGCGCTCTGTGTGCCCCTTCTCGCTGAGGGGGAGCGCCGTGTGTGCCCCTTTCCCGGGNGTGTGTGCCCCTTCGCCCTGAGGGGGAACAGCGTGTGTGCCCCTGCGCCCTGAGGGGGAACGGCATGTCTGCCCCTTCGCCCTGAGGGGGAACGCCGTGTGTGTCCCTTTCCCGGGGGGGAACGCTGTGTGTGCCCCTTCGCCCTGAGGGGGAACGGGCGGGGCCTTCCTCCCCGCGTTGCACAGCCCCGAGGCTTGTGCAGCTCCCGCTGAGCAGGGGACGGAGAGCAAACAGCGCTGCTCTGCAGGCCAGGCAGCGAAGGCTTCTGACCTGTCCCTTGTCCCCTGAGGAGAGAACACTGTCTTCTTCCCTTCCCCCGTGTTTGTTTCTCCCGGGGGTTTGGCACAGGAATCTCCTCCACCTGTTCTAACTGCAAATGCTGGATTTTCTCCTTCTTTCTGGTCAGTGGGAAACATGTAAGAAAAAGGCCGACGTGTGCTCCCTGAGCAGTCCACCCACGCTCTGAGCTGTGGAGAAAGGAATGGAATGCTTTACTTTTGCAGAAGGATATCATTTACTACACACAAACCGTACTTTGTAAAACCAGTGAAGAGCCTTTGTCTCACTGTAGAAGCTGTGCAACTGTGTGATGTATTTGTATATCCCCTGTAATCAAAGAGAAAAAGAGCTGAATGCTGAATGAGACATAGGAATTGCCATACTGGATTAGAGCCATCTGCTTCAGCCATTCTGCATGTGAACCCAGTCAGAAAAAAAAAAGCATTGTTGAGGAAGAGAATGTGCATCTTCTTTTTTTTTTTAACTTCAAAATACTGCAGTTTTTTATGTTGCTGCATGTTTAAAAAAATACTTCAGTACTTAGCATGCAGCTTGGAACCTTAATTTCTGTTCAATGATAAATACTCCTGTTAATCAGTAAAAAATGGCATTATTTCACTCCAAGTCCATTGGAGTATGGCAACAGTTTCCATTCCCCCAAGTTATTTCTGTATTGCCACTGTTTTTAACAAAGGATAAATCTAGTCAGAAACACTCCATCTCTGTCAGTAGTAGAGATGGAGGAGCAGGTGTCCACATCTGATGCTTTCAATTTTGCACCTTCCCTACAAGTCTTCCTCTGAAAAGCGGCAGGTTGTTACCACTTTATGGAACAGCTTCTCTCCTCCTTTACCCTGGAGCACAACTGGATGCACTCAGCCACCCAGCCCTTTGGCAGGAGTGGTATCTCTCTGATCAGCAACTGCCCGAGTGTGACAGGCACTGAAAATAAGGCCAATTGCTTTAATGCCTCTGCCAGCAAAGCCGGGTGAGAGCAAATGAGCATGAGTCACCGAGTTGGAGTGGGTTAGGAGAATCTGAGACACTCATTTTATAGCTTTCCCTGGGCTTTGGAGGATTTGCTTGCTTTTCAGGACAAATGCTGTGTTCCTTCCCATACCTTTGCTATCACCTCCTTTAATATAAAACAAATCAACCAGTGGTAGAGAGTTTACCTTGGAGGTATCTAGAGTGAAGAGAGAAAAAGTAATCTCTTAAGTGCAGGAACGCCCTCAGCACTTTAAACCACAGCATTAGAACAGGAGTCTCAAGTGTGCATTTGTAATGCTTTTGCCCTTTGCTCTTTAGAGGGTTGATTTGCTCCACAAATACTTTATGAACCTCTTGAGACTGTGGCACCATGTTATTCTTCAGAAGTGTCCACTAGTAAATTCCCACTGGATTAGAGCATGGATTTCTGTCACAATATGTTAAATAACTGCAGGCAAATGCTGTCTCCATAAATACACGTCTGTGTGCATGGTAGAATCACACACAAGAACAATTGAGACATGATAAAAAGATCAATCTTATTTGAAAATAGTGAGAGGGTTGACTGCCCTGTGTGATTTGAAATGGACAAACAAAATTAGTATGTCATTCAAGAGTAGCCTTGTTTCTATGCTGTGTGTGCTGGGCTGTCATCTTTTCTTTGAATAGTTGACAAATTGAGCCCAGCTGAACCAAATAAACTGAGGGCTACGTATCCATAGATCTTTATTTTGCTGGGTAGTAGCAGTCACTGCACTGAGTGTTCATCTCACTATGTTGCCAGAGAGGATTTTCCTGATGAAGTTTGTAGCATGGAGAATTTTGGTCCGGAGTTTATAATCTGTCTGTTGTAAAGCTGAAACATAAAACTGTATTTCTGAATGTAAAAAGAACTTAACTGCTTAGTGCAGCTTCATGTGTCAATAAGAATTCCTGTGCTGCAGGCCTGATTGATCTGCTGGACCTCAGCTCTTTGCATAGCCACCTTCTGCCTTTGGCTTTGGCAGAGTAACAATAACTTTCTTCCATGTAGCCTTGCTGAAAATCATTCTGTTGGTCTTGGCTTTTGCTTACTGTCTTCAGCATGTTCCTCTTTTGGGCTTCTTCCAGGTGCCAGTTGGTACCACACTGCAGGGGAGATGGGCAGTGCTTTTTGCTCAGTTGTAACATTTTGGCAGGTAGACAGGAGGTTTGGCCTTTGGTAGACTTGGGCTGCTGAGGCTTTGTGGTGCCAAAGCTTCTCACAGAGACTGACCTGTTAGTGCAGGCAACTCTGCGTGGATTATCAGTCAGGTACAGGCTTGATGTCATCCTGCCATCACAGCAAAACCCCAAAGAGAATTCTCAGTGAACTATCAGAGGAAACACAGTAGACCAAATCACAATTCTTCAAAGGACAGCAATCTTCTGGCGCTTTCAGAACTCACTTTCAGCAGCTTATACTCTCACTTTTTGCTCTTGAACTCATTTTGTAATCTTTGCTTTTGGACTATTTGGCTGATTATTATTTTGTGTACTATGAAAAATACTTTAAATGTCACTTATTTCTGCTCCATGTATAACAGATGATCTAGAGACATCATTGCTCAAATGTTTTTGTGTCATAATGGTAAGTTCTTCGTCAAGCAGTCCCACCAAATTTGATGGGGGTAATTTGGTAAGTTCATTTGTTGATCAAACTTTGATGCATGTTTCACTGCAAATAATTGCCCTTTATAATGTGTTGCATTTGAAATTTACAGTCTGAAGCTTTAGGGACTGCAGAAGTTTTTCAGAGTCATAGCTGAAAATATCTGATAAAAAAAAACAAAAGAAAGAGAAGATTATAGTGAGGAAAAAGCAGTAAGAGGTCAGAAGTTCACAGTTGATGGTAAAATGGGCCATATGTCCTTTTAATCCCCATTCAGGAGATAAGTAAAGATCTGTGTAAGACTCCTTTTCAAACATGTTTAGAACCACAGAAGGAAGGGATACATTTAATAGTGTCTGTCAGTATTTAACCTTTTTATATAGGCAAGAGAGAAATGGGAAAGATTTTTTTTTGTTGTAGTATATCTGAGACTGCAGTTAGATTTGGACAGTTTTGTGAACAAATGGCTTTTAAAATATCATATTTGTTCAAGAAAAATGCAAGTAATTTTGTTGAGACCCTTAGAAAAAAATCCCTAAAACATCTAATGGAAATGAATATGTGGACTAGAAAATACCTGCCCACATGCACTTCAAATTATCTGTCAAATATGCTAATTTTCTTTCTCTTGAAGATACAGTAATGTTTAGTTCATTCTGGCCAGTTGCATGTTCAAAATTCTGTAGATAACACAATCCTAAAAAACATACATTGCAGTAAAGAATGGTATATACCATTGCCTCATTTAACAAGCAAAAGATGAGGGAAACATAATTTTACTCAGGTCTAAAGCAACTTAGTACCAGTACTGCTTTGTTAGTGGGCATGTCTTGGACACCTGACCGTATGCTCTTTTTAACATTTGAAGCTTATCCTCTTCCTGGCTTTTTTTTTTTTAAGGTCTGGATGGAAACATGGCCAAGGGGAACCTGGGTGAATTTTGTGAAGGCAGTGGGCTCATCATTCCACTGTGTCTTTCAATGAAGCAAGTTGATTTTCTCCCTCATGGGTTGAAGAAACACAGGCTGTCCTGGTAACTGAGGTCAGAACTGTTAAATATTAACTTTTCAAATACATGGGTAGGCCTGTGACTCAGGTACCATTCTGCTAACTAGGCAGTAATTAGGTCTGAGGAATCCTGTATTTCCCTAGGCTGACTGGAGTTTGGCCTCTAGAAAAGAATTCACTCTGTATTCAGAAAGTAAGAGTAAACATGCTCAGAATGCTAAGAATTTTCTCTTCCTGATTATTTCCTAGCAGTAATTTAACCATAGTTGTGCAGAGGATAGATTATTTTTAGCCTAGATTCCTAAATCCGGGAGAGACCCAATGCAACATTGCTGTTTGAGTAATGTGGATTTCCCTGACTAACTTTGTCTGGCTTTAACAGCAAAACAGTGTCTGAAACTAGACTGAATAGCATCGTAGGCTGGAAGAGACCAAATAATTCTGTGACAGGGAGACCGTGTCATGAGCCATGCAGCAGTGAGGTCCACAGAAAACAGACTTTGTCAGTGTCTGTGCTCATGGACTTCATTGATTGATGTTATTTGGTGACAGTCATGTGGAGCGCAGTGCTGTCTTGAACAAGCTCAGTGCTGTCCAACCCAAGAAGCTCTTCTGACACTGGAAAATAGAGATTTTCATATGGAATTTAGACTGTACTTGAACTACTCTTAGAAAAACAGTGTTTATTACTTATGAGTTAAAATTTAAACTCAACTGCTGGCCTAATTGCCATCAGTGAGTCCAACAGAAAATGCAGGTAGTGACTAAGGACTCATTCCAACCGGTGATAAGGTACATGGGCTCTGTGTCACCAGGCCTTGCTTGAGGACCTTAACTGGACCTTGCCTGAGGTCTCTGGAAAGTTCCCATGCAAGGGGAATCTCTTCTGGCACTGTGGGGCTTCCTGGAACATAATATTTGACAGTGTCATGAGGGGTTGCTGTTTGTTATGTACAGCCTGTACTGTGAGCTGTTCTATTCCTCTCACATACAGAAGTTGTAGTCTGTGATGTGAGTTTGAGCGCTAATTGAGAGCATGGCACGTGCAACTTCAAAGACAGTAATGTGGATGAGATTCATTGCTCAGTACATCACAAGGCCTCGGTATACCTTAGCTCTCAACAAAGATGGTAAAATCCTCTTCTGGCCCCAGCACAGGGTGAATTTCATGCAGGAATGCGTTTCTTCAAAGCTATTTAAGCTCCTAGAAGTTCAGATAATATTTAGTGGGATTTTCAGAGTTGCACATCTCAAACATTTACAGCAAAGCAAATGGTATTAAGGTATACAGTGATATTTTTTAAAGTATTGTCTGCATCATGAGGCATCTATTAAGAAAAAAATACTGAACACATCTGGCTCCAAGTGTCCATTTACAATTGTCTTAGAAATTTGCCTCTGACTTGAGTGGGAAAGGATTGTAAAAAGACTAAGTGATTGGCATCTGACTTCATTATTGCACAATGCTGTTTTATGATTTATTGAATAGTTGCCTTCAATGACTGGCCTGTATAGTTTGCTTATTTGGTATTAGGAAAAACGTTTATATAATTTTATGTTATGAACTCTCCTCTTCTGAAGGGATGTGTTTGTCCCCTCTACAGGCCTGCCTTCTCTGTGATGTTCAGACATTTTCTGGGAAATTGCCATGGCAAGAAAAATTGCATCTCTCCTCTCCTCCTCTTCTCTTCTTGCAAAGAATATCCTATTGTTTGTGAAAGGTAAGTGCTTTGCGTAGCAGCTGAAATCAACAGTGTGATAGATGGTTAATATTAACAGTGGTGGTTTAGTGCATAAGCCATGTTCTAACTATTTGGAAGTGAAATTAGAGCTGTCAGGCCTCACGCTGTCCCACTGCTGACCACTGAAGATTTGCTAAGCCATTGTTGGTAGCGTGTTTGAGAAGCTTTGGTGGAGGCAGCAGACTAAAGCTCAAGATGACTCTATACATCAACTCCCCCTAATCCCAGCATGGACTTTCAGATTTGTCTCACTCCTGGGTGAAGCAGCTTCTGTTTCAGCCAAGGTACCAGAGTGAGGAGGACAGCTTTGGGTGTCACTGTGTTTATGTATACGGATTACTGAGAAACCAAGTAAGAATGCAGCTGGGAGCCTTTAAAGCAGCATGCCATGGAAAAATAAAACACAAAGTGTGTATGTGCACGGAGGAATGTACCCAGTGTTTTGCACATTCCAGCAGAGGCCTCAGTAAAGACTGGAATTTTAATTCTCATCTGACAACATTCCACGAAGACAACTTACATTCCCTTCCTGTTTCCCCCTCCCAGGAGATTAATGTAAAAAAAAAATTGGCTGATTATTTGTTCTGCCTTGGCTATCAAGTAACTATGGGAGTGCCAGCACTCAGAGTAGCTAGAGTACTTTTGGTTAGTTCCTCGTTTGTCTTTTCTGGTATTCGTTAGTGTTAGCTGTTTTTCTCCCTATATTGCCATTCAAAGTCAAGATTAGCAATGTCTCCAGCTACACTTGTATCTCTGCAGGGACTCTTCAAGTTTCTTTTAACTACACACATGGTCCAACCCCCACATGCCTGTTGGTGTAGTGTAAGGCAGGAAAGAGGTGAGGCAATGACTCACGTAAACTTCTTAACAGCACAATTAAAGTACAAAACCCCACCTGTCCCAGTAGGAACAAAGATCTTGAGCTGCACAGCACCTGCTGTACAGTATTCTTATGTTTGTTCCAATTTTTTTTTTGTTCTGAATGCAAATATGGAAAGTAGGCCCATGTTCAAGGAATTTGAATGAAGGAAATGTTGGTTTTGGAACTGGCATCAGTGTGAGATCAGGAGAACCAGACTTTGCACACAGTCGTCTGTTCATTTCTGGATTACAAACTATATACAAAAAGGTGCAGAAGTCTGTTTCCTCTATATAAGTGGGCCTGCCAGCATTCATAATTATCCCATTTCAGCCACAGCTCATGACTAAAATAGTCAGTTGTATAGCTGAATTCATAAAACAATGAGTCTAATCACTTCAAATGAGGATGCTTTTTTCCTTCTTCTTCTAATTCTAGTACTAGTCACAGTAAAACAACTTTATTGCAGAAACTTCTGTTTAGCACTGTTAAAAAAATGTGTCATCTTAGAAAAAAAACATTGTCAGTGGGATTCCCTTCTGTATTCTCTTTGCCTTTTAATTGATAGTCATGTTTTTTAGAATGTCAGTTTTGACCCATACTGTGAAATAGCTGTAAGAAGCAGAGCATAAGACCCACAATTCAGCAAGGAGAAAGATGATTTAAGTTATCCTTTTCTGCTTCTATGATTCCAGACAGCTTCAGCAGCTAGGGAGATTTACAGTACATAGAGAATATCTCATGTGTGACATAGATAGCAACATTGTGTCCTGTAGTACTGTCCTTGGCAGACCTCGGCACCTGAACTGTCACTGGGATGCTAAGAAGCCACCAATGTATTGTGCATTAGTTGACTTCATTCTTCCCATGCACCTTTTCTTTGGGTAAATGGGTGAGAATCTTTCCTCACAATTTCAGTTAGTTCCTAACATAGATTAAGACCTCTGGAATTGTCCAAAGACAGACACTACAGAGATTTGAAAGCTAATTAATGTGTATTTTTTCCTCTCTGGTTTACACTACTACTTTTGAGCTCAATCATAGCTACTAGAGGAGATGAGGACAAGCATCACACCATGCATCCTATACATGGTTTACCTGTGTCACTGTGCTGTGCTCAGGATGGCAGGGAAGGCTGTCCTGCAGCAGTGCTACACATGGTGGCTGGGAGGAATCTTATAGGGAGGAAAAGGAGCAAACAATCCATTGTCTGTGTCCCTGTTTCCTGTGTTAGCCATTTGAGATGGTCAAGCTGCCTCACCACAGGAGAGGCCCACCCTATTCAAGTTCAATGTTAAGAAATTGACCCAGTGCTTATGAAAAAGGCATCAGTTATTGCCCAAAACCCCTCAGGACATCTCAAAATCCTTGCCCCACCCCATTGCCAATGAAGGCATCACAGAAAGCGACTGTGAGATCAGCTTTCCTTTTATACGTTCTCCCTCTGTACCATGTTGGCAGCATAAAAGTATAGGCAAGTGGAAACTGTACCTTAGGAAGACCCTTTACAGAAGGAAAGCATTTATTTGCCTTTGTCTGATTGTTCCTTGGACCCTTTTAGAAAAGACGGTGGCTCTGTGCCAGCTTAACTGCCAGACTCTGCTGTGACATGGGCCCCACTGGAGGTGTTATGAGCATGGTGTGCTCTGGCTCCCTTCTGCTTGGAACACCCTGAACCTTTGCAGGGTCCGTTCACAGCAGATGAGTAAGACAGGGACTTAAAAATTCTTCTCCCTTAATCAAGCTTAAGAACAAAAGCACAGAGCTGATATGTGGGCTGGCTGTCTAGCAGGTAGCCCTGTGTTTCGGAAGTAAGATCATGTGGTGTGTCAGTAGGGTTTGCTCACAGAGATGGCTTAGGAATTGCCCGATGCAGTGAAGCACCTGCTTCCCTTCTGGTAAGGAGGAAGAATAGCTGGGGGGAGGTTGATGGGCCAGAGTGGGAGGTAGACCATTCTGAAAGCTTTGCTGGGAATTGGCAAATGCTCTGGGGCTTTGAGGACCTAAGTGTATTAATCTATTGAAATACTTTTTGCCCTGCATCCTAAGCAGTGGCTGGGCATTCTCTGAGTCTTTGAATATTAACCAAACCCAAAAATGAATGTTCATCTCCTTCTCTTTTTTTCTTTTTTTTTTTTTTTGGATTGGTTGGTTTTTTAGTTGAACAAATAAACGCAAAGCCTCAGTTAAAATCTTGTATTTTTCAGGTTAGTTGTAGTTTAACATGAATGCCTGGGATACTGCTTGCAATAGCAGTGAAGCAATTGTCTTTATGGCAGCTATAAAGCTCCTTATTTTCCAGAAGTTAATGTAATAATAGTAGTTTTAGGGCTCTCTTATTACCCGCTGTCTGGTAAGTCTAGTTTTCTAACAAGGTGCTGCTAATTGTATTACTCTGGCTTCAGCAGTTTTCTTTGTGTCACATCCCCTTAGAGGGGCAGTAGATTCTTAGCCAGAGTCTTGTTTTGGTCCTGTAAAATGTAGGTTTTTTGTAACAGTAGCTTGTTCTTAATAATTTTTATCTGCTTTATTAATTTATTATTGTCTAGATTTTGCTACATCAATTGCTTTTGCATTGCTGACAGCTTAACTGCATGTAGTTCAAATAGATCCGTATCCACAAACTGTCCCAACTAATCGTAATTACATTACTCTCATTGCAGGGAGTAGAGCATTTACCATCTCACCAGCTGGTAGAATTTTGATTGTATTAAAATTCTCAAAACATTACATTACCTGAAAATTAATTTGGAAAACTATCCCCAAGAGTCTCTTTCATTGTCTGCTTCTGTGAAAAATAAACGGACATGTTAGAATCTCCCTTCAGCCATAAGAGTTTTTGAGGCAAGTAATGTGTAGTCTGTTGGCCACATCTTGCTGGTGACCTTCCAGCCTTCACAGTTGCTCTTGGGCAGTCACTGTCTGGGTGCATGGCCCAACAGGCCTAAAAGGGAAGTAAAATTAAGCAGTATGAAGAGCAGGGCTATAGTCAGTTCTGTATAGGGAGATGAAAATACATCTTTTGGGGTCATATTATCTGGCTGAACCCGTAACACAGTCTCAACTTTAGCTAGGTAGAGGGACATAGTATTTTTGATTGATGTTAGCTCCTGTTTTCAGAGACTCACTTTAAAGGCCAGTTTTCAAGCAAGAAATTTTTCAGTTTGTGATCTTTATTAAAGACTCTGAGGAAAAGCAGATTAGAAATTACTATTGCATTTGGTACATACTGCACTGTTAATCCAGCATCCTAAGAAAAGGATCACTGTATCTGAGGATGCAACCAAGGAACTGAAAGTTTCAGAGAACGTTACTTTCTCTTCGCTGTTGGAAGCTTTGTTTCATTCTTCAATAAAAAGTTCAGGATCCTCTGGAAATTTGGGTTATTGATCCTCTTCTCGCTCCCATAATCTTCATGTCCTTGAGTCTTGTTCTGGGGTGCAAACCAGATGTGTTCTGACCTGTTTCTTTGTCTTTGGGAGTTGCTGCCAGACTGGCCTCAATGAAATGTGTCACTTCACCTTCCTTTTGGATGAAGATAGATCCATGTTTTTGCAGTTTAGTAACCTCTGGGACTGGTAGATACTTAAGTAGGGAATTCATACCCCTGGCAAACTGTGACGGTGAGAAGAGAACGGCTCCCTGGCCCTCTGCAGATCTGCCTTTCCTTGCTCGCAGGCGGCTTGCTCGCGCCATCTGCCGGAGCCTCCTGCTGGGAATGCTGTGGGGAAGCACACGGCAGAGTGCGGGGGGAAAAAGGAACCGTGCCTACACCAGAAGGACTCGGTGTGTGTCATCAAACTGTGAGAAACCAGGTGGGAACCATCCGGGATGCATAAAGTGTAAAGAATAATTAAAGGTTTCGTTTTGGTTGCATTAATTATGACCTCTGGTTGTTTTTAGGACACACAAAACTACTGAAGCCAGTTATATTTAGAACAGTGTACGAATCTGTATAATGCTGTCTTTTATGGCATGTGCTGCTGTGCAGAAAATAGTACTCTGAAGGTAGTTTAGTGAAAGCTAAATAAGATAATTACTAAGTGGATTAATTTGAAATGGTTTGCTAGTTATGGGAACTAAAGCATTGTTTCGAGAGTAGCAGGCCACAGAGTAATTTCAGTCATACAAGGGTGTTATTCTGTGCATTTTAGATAATAACTCAGTGGCTACTGATAGACTTTGAGAACTTCTACGGCTCTCTTGTCACCTGCTTGGAAACTCACCTGCCCATTGCATTAATCTTTTTTTCTCATTAATAAAAACAAAATGGAAAGTTTATTTGCAAGACAGCTTCTTATCTGATACTCTGTCCTGCAAAGATTGCTTTGTGTAACCTAAGCTAAATGTCACAAAATAGTTTGTTTAAACAATATACTCCACTGTGGGAGAAGTCAGCCTTTACCAAAAATGTATCATTTAGGTTTTTGTCAAAATTTACATAAAATACAGAATTTCCCTTACAGAAACACAAGTTGTGATGCAGAATGTCATTGAATTCCTGGCTATGCTCACATATGCCTTGGACAATGCCTTACTGACTAGTGACATTTCCAGGTAGTTCATGAGAGTTTCATATTGGTTACAGCTGGGTTGCGAGGTATTGGTTTCTTTTAGAGCAGCAGGAATATCAAACAATGTCTGCAGTCAGTACCACTGTTCTTGTTCCTGCTGTGGGTGGAGTTACAGGTGTTAACCCCTCCTGGGATTTGTTCCCTTGTTTGGTAACCAGCCTTGGCTCTTAAGTTACGTAGTTAGAAAAGATTAGATGGCCTACACCCAAAATTGAACACTGAATACAAGCACTGCTTTTTCTGACATGGTTTGACCTTCTCATAATTGCTGCCATCTGGGGAGTGGTATCAGCCTGCTCCCATCTGCTGTCATTGATTCTTCGAGTGGCAGTTTGGCTTGTGAGTGGAAGGGGTACATGACCTTATTGCCTATCAGCTAGTACTGGAAAAGTGAAACATAAATACCTGCTTTGTTCTCAGGCTTAAACAGCTACAGTCTTAAATTTTTTTAACTCTTTGAGCTGTTTACTCAAAGCTAAACTTTCAGAAGCCCTTTACTATATCACTTTCATGATTATCTGTGACACAGCACTGTCACCTTTGGCAACCGGTAAGTCTCTAATAGGAATAAAGCCTGTAGTAGTCCATAGCAGCAAGCAGGCTTACTCAAGAGAATTAGGGATTAGCCTTTAGTAATACCCTGAGTGGACATTTGCACATCCTCTACCAGAGCTAAAAGAACCTCTGCATGCTAAAGGCTATGGGGAGTACTTTGATTTTAGATGGAACATTATCTTGCTATGTCTAACTAACACACACCCCAAGGATGTGGTGCTTTCTTAAACTCTGACAAGGTAGGTGCTTTTCATTTTTCTGCATTAAGGAAACAAGTAAGATAAATGGGTGCAGGTTGGATACAGGAGAGAAAAAAATGTGGTTCTCTTTTCTACCACTGTTCTAGTGGCTGTTTGCTTGGGTCAAAGATCTTTTGCAAAGCAGAAAGCTAAATAAGGCTCATTATGCCTTCAGGGAGATGAGCTGCCTGTGTTTTTCTCCCAGGAGGTGGTTATCTCTTCTGGTGTGTCTTCTGATACTCCTTCATCCTAAGGAGTTTAAATCTGAGCGCTTTTTTAAATACAGTAATATTTTTATATATCAATACATTCTCTATTTTGTCTTTAGTAGAAGAGAGGAATTATTTTTCTTCAAAATGAATAATGAAAGTAAATTTTTAGCCGTCTGACTGGATGCTTGAGGAGAAAGTACAGAGGCGCATATATGTTTTGTTATGCACTTTTTAAATGCTTTGTTGAAGTTCAGGGGTTTTATTACTCGTTATACTCCTAAGACAAAACATTGCTCATACACATAACAGTAGAAGAAATAGATGATTAATGAAAAATGCTTGATGCTGTAAGCATGATGCAAGGCAAAGATTCCAAATTAACTTATTTTGTTTAACTGGTGTTAATTTTGTTTCATTGTCATGATTTTCTCTTCAGTGCTCCTTGATCCGAAGCAAAGGGATAGAGCTCTGAACATTTGCAGTTCATCTTCCTTTACCATCCACACTGCAATTTCTTATGGTCACTGTTACTTTGAGATGAACACATAACAGAAAATGAAATCAGATCAATAGAGTAGCTTTCTTTGTATCTGTATTGATTATGTGGCTGCTGAAATGCTGAAATGGAGCTTGGCATGGACTTAGTCATCAGCTGGGCCTTGAGTGGCTGAGTTGAGAAATTGCCTAGCCCTGACTGTTCCTGGGATGAGAGCCTGGGAGTTTTGCAGGGACTCAGTGCACAGGAACTGGGAAGTACTGGTGAATATGGATGTAGCAGCTCCAAGGAGAACCCAGTGGCAGCAATAAAACCTCAGTCTTACAGTTATCTGCTTTTGTTTGTGAGGACTCACTCTTTTGCTGGGTGTTCATGGAACCATGTGTGTCATAAATATAAGCTACAGCTCAGACATTCTCTTTGCAGCCCTAGCTGCCAGTGTCAGGGGTGTCAATGGGAAATTCTTCAAAGTACCTTTCTACTTGAAATTTCTTATTAATTTTGCCACAGAAATCTTGCTTGATGTACAGTTTTCTGCTAGTAATGCCAAGCTGAATGATACCAACACGTGCCTTCAGCCTTTCATCAGACCACACAAGTTTGGAAATTAAAAGTTCAAAAGTAAGTTGTGGGCAAACATAGTCCTTCCAAGAATTCATCTTGCAAGGACAACTTGGATAAAATATGGGTTAAGCTAAGCAGGAGTGATGCATTATCAAGGAAAGTGTCTGCAAATGGAGTCAGTTGGGGATATAATCATCAGGACTAATTGCATATGTATGTGTTCAAACAAATGTCAAAATTCTGATTCAAATGTGTGAATGCTGAGAATTAGTTGGGTGCGGTGAACAATGTAACAGCAGTTTTCTAATTTAACAGTAGGCCCAAACTTACAGATCCTGTAAAAGCCTAGTTCATATCAACTTCATTAAAGGTGGAATTCAGCCTACTGCTGAGGACTGGCATAAAGCCAATCTACGCTTAACTCTCCCTAAGTCCTAAAATATGCACTGCTTTTGTTTCTGAACTATGGTAAATTTTATGTGGAGAATTTAACACCTGTAAGGATTGGGCCCCAAAAGCTGTAGTAATTGCTAAGGGGAAAAAAAATCTGAAATGTTCTATTGCACAGCACAAAAGAATACTTCTTGATGAACTAGAATTTGTTTTCATAGTCAAGAATTTTTCTTCATCTTCTGTCAAACTAGTCTTGGATTTCCTTGTTTACAAATTTTGTCTCAAGACAGTACCTACTTATATTTCATGAACCCTTCATTTAATTGTATTTCTGTTGGTCTGGAGCACATGAAGATGAAATTTTTTGAGGACATGGGGAAAGCTACTTTGGGTGGACTAATAATCAGGTATATATTGACTGGATATATGTGTATGTATGTTTGCAACTAAGTGGATGTGTTAATTTGAAATTTTGCACTTTCATCTGTTGAGACAGGTTGATAAGTTCAGCAGCAGTAGCAGAGTATGATGGTGACATGTGGAACTCTGCCATGCAGGCAGGGACATTGCTGTTCTGGTGCTTCTGCAGTGGTGACTGTCCAGGGGTTTGTACAGCCTGGTTTTGGTGGCACTTACACTGTGCCTTCAGTAAAACAGCATCTGTCAGCTCAGCATCTGAGTTACCCAGTTTTCCCAGGTACAGCTGTCAGCCTTATTATCAGGGGACACTGAGCTGTGATTGTTTTCATGAGTAGAAAAACAAAGGAATGTGAGGAAAACCTGCCAAAACATGGTTTATTTCTGTGTAATTCCCCCAGTTCCCCTCTTTCAGTCATATGTTGATATTTTGACGAAAATTCAAACTAAAGACCTTGGAATACATTTTAGTTAAGAGAGGTGAAGGAGAGAAGTCTGCAAAAATGAGTGTGAGCAGCCTGGACTGAGATGGCAGCATGGGTAGCTCCTAAAGCTGTGCAGATTCATAAACACGTTTTTAGAGAAGTGTGATGTATGCACCAGAAAGGGCCTTCCTGTGAGGAGGAAAATGCCTCCAGCTCTACCTCAGTCCCTGGGCTCAGCTGGACAAATGCCATTACTCTTACTGCTTGGACAAGTCGTGGTTCAGTGGTGCTTGGCAGGAACCCCAAACCTTTGTGGTGCGGTGAGCTGTGATCGCAGTGCTCGGGGGCTGATGTGGGGCAGGGGCAGCTGGCACAGTGCAGTTTAGCAGTCACCAGCTGCTGTGCTCATGGGCGGGGAGGCACAGTGGTTGTGCTGCTCCTCAGAGTTGTCACAGCACAGAGCTTCCTGTCGTTTGCAGTCAGAATGCAGTATTGCTCTGCCAGCAAAGGAAGGCCGTCCCGCTGCCTGCAAGGCATTTTTTTGGTGATGTGCAGGATGTCTCTTCTGGAAGCTGTCCGTGCTGCTTTGCTCAGACAAAAAGTTGACTGTCAAAATGTGAAGTGGTAGAGTCTAAGAGTTTCATAAGTCAAACAATATAGTCTAAAAACTTGTTTAAAGAGTTCTTCCTTTCTAAAGGCACCTTAAAGTCAGTGTTGCAACAATAATGGTGCTAAACATGCATGTAGCTGCAGTCTCGTTTGTCTGTTCCAGGTAAAAAACATTTTACACTCCTGAGTTTTTCCCAACTTCGTGAGTAAACATATAGTCTTAGCTGACTGCAAAAAGATTAGTTTACTTCAGTGGGCTTAATCTATGACATAGACTAATCTTGGTGTGATCCTATTACTGCAAGGTCAGCTGGGATTGTAATGTTTGATTGTCTTGCTTTGCTCATTTGATTCCAGCATTTGTGGTTTGGAGCAGTTTTTGTCTTTATTGGTATCTCTGAGACTTTGTAGTCACTAGACAGAGAGCTGACTCATGTGATCCCAACTTTGAAAAGGTTAGGAGATTGTGAAGGATGGAAAAGGGAGGTCCTTGTCTCATAGTGTGTGCCCTCAGCAGCGTTAATTTTTGAGATTTAAGTTGCAGCAAAGGAAATCCACCATAATTTGTCAGATCTCTGAAGATCTGTGTGGCAGAGGTTGGTCATCTGGAGGGTATTGCCGTGATAAGTGTTCCTAGCAGAAATGGAGAACCTGCCACTGATGGAACTGGTGAAGGTGAGAATTCTAAAATTGCCCCTGGACCAAATTAGCCATTGCCAGTCTGGCTAATGGGTCTGTCACAGGTAACTTCCCTTTGCTTCTCAGCACAACAGGCTGGTGGCTCTCAGGTCTGGGTGTTGCTGGTAGAGGACTGATCAGTAGCTGCCCAGAAGCTGTTTGTTTCCAGTGATTAATTTGGCACATCTCACCACTGAGCATGAACTGCAGCTGATGTCATGATCAGCAGATAAAAGGGGTGAGGTGCTCCTGACAGCCTGTGAGTGAGAGTATGTGGTGGTGTCTTTCTCTGGCATAAGCACTACAGCAGCTCCTGCTGGCAATCACAAGAAAATCACTGAAAACTTTAAGGGGTTGCCCCCTTCTTCTATAGAGATTGGTGACAAAAAGCACAGTTGCTTTTTTATCTAGTTCCTCATAGGCAGATGGGAGTAATGGATTTTTCTTCTAATTGGTGTTTTCAAATCTCCTCCAATTTAATTAGGTTTCACTGCTTTAATGCGCCTTTCTTAACAAATATCAGTCAACAGAAGGTGAAACACTACAGTCAGAAAACATCTAGCATGATGGCAAAAGTCACTGGAGTGTCACAGGACTCTAGGCCACCTAGAACATGCTAATTCACTGCTTGCTGAGGTGTGCTAGAGTTGTTTCCGGACTGCATCATCTGTCATGGGTAAATTTAACTGAAATAAAGAAACCTTTAAGTGGTAGAGTTATAATGCAGAGAAGGGGGGAGCATAGTATTATATTTGTATTTCTCCTCCCTTTTCTTTCTTCTGGTGATGAACTCTGAAATGAGATGTTAGGGTTTTGTAGCCATCCCTTTTAAATTAGCATCCTTCAGAGTTCAGCTGAGGTTTCCCTTTCTCTTCTCTTCTGTAAAAAGTTTCATTAGTGTTGGGAAAGTACTTAAAACATCTTGCAAAACTTTGAACCCATTACCATAAAGAACTGTGGCCTTGTCAATACAGCTGAGAATATTCTTTAAAAATGTAGGGATTGTTTGCTCAAGCACTTTGCAAACTATAATCACACTTGTATCTCTCGAAGAACTCCAACTGATTTTAAAAATATAATAGAACTCAGTGTCTTTGCATAGGTTTATATGATTGGTTCTTTTATTCAGGTGGAGAAACCAAGATATCCAAGTTATGGGGTGACTTGTACGTGGTCCCATAGAAAATCAGGGACAGGAAGAGAATATCTGATTCTCAGTTCCATACTTTACGTTGAAACCTGTTCTATATCCTATCTTTACAGTTATCTTGCAGCTTACTGTAAATACTCTCGGTTCTCCTGACATCCTTCATACTGCCTTGTTCTTCTGGCACCAAAATGTATTTGTATGCACATTTCTAGGTCTTCTCTAGGTTTCAATTACAATTGATGCTAACTGGTCCAAATTTATATTGTGTATTGTATTTACTTTTTTCATTTGAAAAGCATTTTTGCAGTCAGAGCCAACACCATGGTGTACAATACCAGAACATCAGGGTTTAGGAAAGGTCGCTGGCTGATTAAATTCTTTTTCATACAGAGACGTTTTATAAACCTCTTCTGGACAACTAATTGTGCGTAAAGATGAACGTATTTGACCTTTCCCACATGCCAATGTATTAAATATTAGCCGTGGTTGTTATTCTGGAGGGAGGATGTACAATACTCCATGAGAAAGTCCTGTGCGTTCCCAAGGAAACACGCGCTGCAAAGCAGCACCAGGTGGCGCTGGTGGCACCCGAAAGGCGGTGAGTGGGAAGTGCCGAGTTCTGGGGAGTGGGAACACTTCCCAGGGATCCCACCCGGTGCGGAACATTTCCCATGGATCCCACACGGTGGGTGCAGAACTGGGCATTCTGTGCTTGGAATTTTGCAGCCGAACCCAGTGCTATGAATTAGAGAATTGATGCATTACCAAAGTATCTCAAGGAAGTCTGTCCTTCCCTGTTTTCAAATTTGATAGCAATTCAGTTATTTCCTAGCAAGAACCAATTGCTTCTTCTACCTCAGGAATGATGAAACACAGTAGGAAGCCTTGTTCCATCATTTAGTATGTTGAATATTAGCAGGCTTCCAGCACATCTGCTCTTCAGACATTGCTTGGTTTCCCAAGCAGGGAGCAGTTTTGTCACCAATTGCAGATACTGGCTTGTGGTGGGAAGCAGAAATAAGTAACTTCCAGAGCTACAACCTCATTCTTTCAGTTCTCAGATCAGTGAGGTTTTGTGGGTTGGTATCCAGTGGAGCAGTTCAAGGCTTCCATGCTTATTTGTCATTAAATTACTCATTTTTCTTATGCTCTAATTTTTCAGTTCTCTCTTTTTCTTCTCCTTGTGTAATTCTTCTGAAATCCTGTTCTCATTGAAATCTGTGTCAAAACCCCACTCACTTTTAGTATTGTGAGGCTGAAGCTAATTTCTGCCTGTTTAGGCAGTACACGTTGAACTCACCCAGGCTGAATCCCATCTTCAGTGGGGGATCACCATCAGTGACAATGGTTCTACCTCTGAAATCAGTCTGGTTTGCATTTTGGTTTAGATCCTGCTCACACCCAGGAGGCTCCAGCATCTTTCCAGTCTACCCAGCCCAACAAACTCTTGGTGCTCCCCTCTAGCTCCAGTTTGTGGTTCCAGTAACAGAGTTAGCATTCCATTTTTATTGCAGAGCAAAAGTAACTGTATGGATGTACAGACAGTTTCAGACTGTTTTAGACATAGGAACAAACATTCCAACCCATATTTAACAAAATATTTAAAGGCATTTTATTTATGAAATCTAATTTCAATCTTTTCAAACAATTGTTTGAATAGAAACAGAGTGCTTGAAAAATAATGAAAATGTAGGGAAAATAAAGAAAAAATCTTGACCTGATTATTCAGACAAACTGATCATAATGGTCATATGCGGGGTGAATAGTCTGTCAGTACTTTTTATCATTTGTCAGTCTAGGCTAGCAGGTGTTCTACTTTAGGACAAGGAAGTGCCTTGTCACATAGACAAGTCTGAGACCAGTGAGAAGTAATTTCTCAGGGCTGATGATGCACATAAAATGGCAAAAGATTCAGCAAAGCTGGTTTGTAAAATAATCGCGTGAAGTGCAGTGTAATCCTCTCTGTCGTCTAATTTATTTTATTACTATGACTATGGGGACTGGAAAGAGTTATGGTTTTCTATCTGTCTAAAAGGAAAGTCACTTCTGAGTGTGCTGAGACTGAACACCATTGTAATTAATTTGTCATCATTATCCTTAAAGTAGAAGTGAAATCACAGAATGTTTTTAGAGGCTTAGGTTTGTATCCAGAGTATCAATTTGCTTATTCTGTTTTAGTGTACCTAAAACAGTTACAAAGTTCAGTCTCCATACAATCTTTTCTTGTTATTATTATATTCATGGTCCTGGTTTTAGAATTCAGGTTTTACCTCCTCCATATTTCAAAGAACCACAAGTCAACAAATCAATTTTCTTTTTTTAGCTTGGAAGACCTATCTGTTTGCAGAGTCCTAGGATGAGAGAAGGGCCTGATTTGTCAGGCTGCTCTCAAATGATTCTAAATGTGCCACCAGCTCTTTCAGCTTGGTTGGAAGGTGAATATGATCCCATAGTGAGGGCATCCAGTGTCCTGGTTTCAGCTCTGCCTCTCTGAGAATAGCAGGAAGCTGTCACTAGCTCTCAAATTCCAGTAGGAGGAAATTTGCATGCAAAGTAAATTATTGCACATGGGGACATGGCATATAATATACCATCGAAGCCTGAGTTTTCAGAAATACCCATTAACCATGGGCTAGATACCCATAAATGCCAAGATTGATTTAGATAGTCTTCTGTGCTGGATAAGGGTCTTTATCTGCTTCAGTTTTTGAAAAGCCATTTGAGGCAACAAGAACCTGAATTGAAGAAGAGTGGCAGCTTCCATTTGCTGTTATAGGAGCTGTTGCTTTTTCAGCATTTTTCAGAATTAGGTCAGGAACTGTCTGAGCTTAAGCAATCAAAATGTCTTATCAATATTGGAGCCTGTAACCAATTATACTGTTCCTTATCTGTAAAATTATACTGAAATTCTGTTACTAGTTTGGGTAATATTTATAGGAAGAAAAAGAGAAAGAGAGCACAAGAAAATTATATTGATCTGTGAAGTATGGATCTGTTATCCTTTGTAAGGAAGGTATTATTTAATACCTTCTTGATATGTGGTGCATATCCCCAGCTACCAGTATGTGAGCAATTAATGGATGAGGAAGTGTACAGCCCAGACAAGCTGGGAGCTGTGACTGATTTTCTCCTGGAAATCAACCGTGCCATCAGACTGTGGGTGAGGAAACCAGAACCCAGCCAAAAGGAAAAAAGGTGTTCGTCACATCTGGAGGTTCATGCTTTGTACATCACACAGATCTTAGCCACTCCCTTGTTTGTTAGAGAGGAGAGTGCTTTCTTGCTTCCCAAGGGTGCTGAAGTTCAGGTTTTTAATGTTCAAGTCACTTGAATGTTAAGATGGAAAGTGCTGCAGAAATAGCTAGGCAAGTTCTAGGCAGTGTAATCTAAGTAGAATACACTGTCACTTATGGGCAGGGACAGATGAATGCACATAACATTTTGTGCTGTCCTCAGCCATCATTTTTTTTGTATGGCTATTTTTTTCCATCCCAGGTAGTTTCAAAACAGGGAAAGAAACCAGTTTTATTAATCAGAGGAATGAATCAGTTTTATTAATCAGAGATGACGTCCCTGCTAATAGTAGCCAGAGCTTCTTGTGATACTGTTTGAAAACACAGGAATGTCAAAAGTGCAGTGCTGGGCAAATTTTCCTGTAAAAATGCTCTCCTGACACCATTTTCTGTGACATGAGGTCTTCATTTCCATTTCTAATGTAACACCTACTTACTGAGATGGAAGCTGATTGTGCTTTAAATTGCTGTGTGCTGCCTGTACAAGCCTTTAATGTACTCAGAAAGGGGAAAGGATCCACAGAGCTCCAAGACAAGAACTCACCGTGGTGTTCTGTGGTCAAATGAAGCCCCACAGTTGCTCAGATGTTAGTACCAGTGATCATGTAACCACATGGAAAATGTTAAACAGCTGGCAGCTAGCCCTGTGTATGCAAGAAGTTGTCAGCTGGCTCATCCTGCTGTTCACTGGGCTTCTACCTGCTGTAAAACTGTTCTTCTCATGTCTCTGAGGATGCTATAATAAAGCAGGATCTAAGGAACACCCTCTATCACAAATTCAGACTCTAAAGTTCTCTGTCTGTGCTTCAATTCAGCACATTCTAAACTGCTAAGATGAACAAGTTTTTTGTTTTTAATTTTCAGTTTGAATATGTCTTTGTATGTAAGATGTGATAAAGAATGGGCCAATATAGTGTAACATCTTTGATACCCTGGAAAATGGGCTAGAGTGCACCTGTAGGAAATTTGCAGCTATACCAAGGGGAACACAGCTGGAGGCTGTTTCTCCAACCAGCTGGAGGAATTGACCAACACAAACTTAATAAAAGTTTACTTTTATTAAGTAAATGCAAGGCAAATGCAAAGCTTCTGTATTGGTAGGACCTGGAATCCCAGTGAACAGCAAGTTGAAGGTGAGTCAGCAGAGTGCCCCTGCAGTGTTGAAGGCTGTGTTAGTGAGAGGGAAATGTTTGTTCCCTCTGATTGGAACTTACAAGTTTGCATCTGGAGTGCTGTCTTTATTTTGGGAGCCCTTTAGTATGGGATTTGCAAATATCTTTGTAGGGCCTGTGGGATGAGGGTGTTTGGAGTATGGAAGCCCCAGATGTAAAGATAGGCTGGAAGAGTTTGTTCAGCCTGGGGAGAACGGGACTAAGGAAGAATTGAGTTGCAGTCTTCCACTAAGTAAAGAGTGTTACAGGAAAGATGGAGCCAGATTCTTCTCATAAGTGCAGAAAAAAGAACCAGTGGGGCGAGGGAAATTCCACAAGGACATAATGAAAAAAATCCTCTGAGTAGGGGAATGGTGGAGTACCGTAACAGCTTACCCAGAGGACTAGAAACACTGTCCTTGGAGGTTTTCAGCATTCAGCTGGGCAAAGCCCTTGACCACTTGATCCAGCTTTCAGGTTGTCTCTCCTTTGAATGGGAGGTCAGACTAGGTGAGCTTCACAAGTTGCTCCAACTTATTTTTTATTATGATTCTACAAATATAGGGGAGCTGATGGTTGATCATCTCCAAGGCTGAGGTGACAGTGTGACCTGGTGGTTTCTACTCCCTTGGCAGGTTATTGATACAAGATTACTTGCATATGTTTTGTTATTTACTAGCATGGGGTTTGTTGTTCATATGATTAATGGAGATTATTTCTCATATGTGAGAGTGCTCACATGGGCTCCAATTTACAGGTCCACTGGTGCAAACAGGTTATTTATCTTTTCTGTCCACATCTCGTGAACTGTTTTAATTTTTCTTTAAACTTGCTGTTTTCCTTGCAAGAGAAAGAGAGGGGGCAGACAGTTGCTAAATAAGAAAGGCTCTAGAATGGAGAAACAGACTACTCAAGTAAAAGTACCACAAAATGGCCCACAGTCGTCTTCTCAGTTTAGGTGTAGAATTGACTACGTGGAACTTCTTCCCTCTAGCTGTCACCTGCCAGTCACTTGCTGAATTTTTGTGTAAACTGTTACATATTTTATCCAAATATGCTCTTGCCTAGGTTGCTGCAGCAGTGCTTTGAGGATATGTAGTTTACAGAAGAAGTCGACTCTTCATCCATCAGTTCCCAGAGACCTCCAGAGTGCTCATTCTCATGGTAGGTGACCAGCACTGAGCAATAGTCTGTCTGTGCTTTGCTTCAGAGAGGCAAAATAAAGAGTCTAAGAACTGCTAAGTGTGTAATGGACCCTAGGCTGGTTTTTCAGTAAAACCCGACTCCTGACATTTTTATATTGTATCACAAATGTCAAAGGCCACCAAACCAGCATGCTTTTTTTACAGAAAACATTCTTTTAAGACATCCCATTTTTAGAAATGCACTTTTAAAAAAGTGGTTTAAATTCTTTTTTAATAATCCATTGCCTATGAAAGAAACTTGTGTTTAGTTTGCTACTCATATTAACTGCAAAGTGAAGGAAGGCCTAATTCTACATGTCTTGTACATGTAGGTCTTTACAGAGGTCTAAGCTTATCTTACCCCTTCCTGTCAGTGTAAATAAAGTTCATTGGATTATGGACTGCTGCTTTCCATATTTAGTTTCAGTACTAGGGTGAGTGGAAGCATTTTAGCTGACATGGCGGACTACAGATCAAAGCTTTAAATCTATTGGTTTTTGTTTTAAATTAAAACTTTTTTGTTTTGTTTCAAACATCTCTGATGTGTTGTCATATGAACAGCAAGAGCAATGTTGTTTTTGTTTTTTTTTATGGGCTGAAACAACTACAATTGTCTCTAAAACTATTCACTTTTTTAAAAACATGTTGTGGTAGGGCCTTTGGGACATGGATCTGTTCATGACTGCAGATGTTAAATTCCCATGGTGTGGTATCAATAAGATGTACAACTGCTTATGTCTTAAGTGTGTTATTTCTGTGCACTTTGAAATGGGTGCATCCTGCTTTTCCCAGAGAGCAGGCTGTCAAGGATCTTGATAGACTCTTGCAAATAGAGTGTTGCCTGCACTCTGCTTGCTCCTTTATGGGGTGTATGCTCTTGTTTTTTCTTAGTCAGAGGCTGAGCAATTTGATTTCATTACAGAACATGAAGGACGATGGACAGGTGTGTCATTTCATGTCATTAATTGTTCCATTTCAGAACGAGTTTAAGCATCTTTCACTTCCATACTGTGTCAAATATTCATTTGTTGTCCAACAATATCCTGTGGCAAGAGATTACTGTGCTTTCTCTGTGCTGATTTAGACCACGTGGTTATGCAGATCTGATCCAGGCCACAAAAACCATTGAATCAGCTCAACTGATGGAGCAGAAAACTCCAACATGAGACAGGAACCTTCATAACATTTGTTTAAAAGGTTTCCTAATGTGGGATTAGACTCCTAAAACCTCAAGCTCTTCCGGAAAATCTATTAAACTTGTGCTTCTCAATCACAGAGCTGTTGGAAGTGCCAACATGGTGCGTGTCTCTGTTTCCCAGTCTAGTGGAAATGGCCCATGAAGTGGTATATAAACACAGTGGGGGCAAGAATGTCAGCTTAGTTGCCTGATTTTTCAGCTGGGGTTAGTAGTCAGCAAGCTTCTGTTGCACTGATTGCTTTCATCTGGCTCTTGAATGCAAACACCCCTTTGGTATTGATGACTTGTAAAAATCTAGAGTGGTCCTTAAAATGCACCAAGAGCAGTTACAGGGAGCTCAGACATCTTAGAATCACAAATCCAAAGGGACCGAGTTAATTGAGTTGATTCCTTATTTGTGTTCTACACTGTGTTTTGAAGAATAGGTTGTTTTCTAAATTTCTGCTTTCTGAAGATTATGTCCCTATTTTTGTTCTTTGCTGACCAGAACAACAGACTACAAATTTGGTGCATCTCTGTGTATCAGTCTCTTCCATGTTGTTTTGTTTTAGCTTTCCAGCACAGTTTTTTGTCCTCCTCTAACCTGCTGCAAGCAGGCACCTATGCCAGCTTTACTGAGGTACAAAGGGGTGAACCTAAAAGAATATAATAAAGAGAAAAGTATCACTCTCTAACTAAATCCTCTAAGTTAGTGGTTCTGACTTAACCTCACAGTTACAAATCTGCCATCCCTGTGTATTTTTCTGAAATGGATCTCTGTTTTCTCAGCACTCACATCCATTTTATTTTTCTAAACCAGACTGTAACAAATTCCTGGCTAATGTCTTCTGGAGCCAGCTAGATATTTCCTAGTTGATAATTACTTTGTTGATCTTTTATAGCACCTTGTCTCATCCTCATTTCTTGTTTGCCCTCTTCTACCTCCTGTTCTCACTCTGCACATTTTAGGCAGAATAGTACAGAACAGATGCCTTGAGATGTTAGTGAGAATTCATGAAGGTGATGCACACCACACCTTATCTACCCTCATTCCCTAATTAGTTGGAGTCTAACTGGTGCTCTTATGGGTTGTTTGCTTTTAAAACCTTGTCACTCTCATCCCAGGTCCTGGTGTGAGCAGTTATCCTTTAGGGCTCCACCAGGCCTCTAACCCCTGGTCTGCTGAGGACCATCTGCTCTTTTCATGTGCCTTTCTACTGATACCAAAACAATTTCCATCTGACTGCCCTGTGCTTTGCACAAATAAAAACCTTTCGGGCTGCTGCTTCTAAAGTAGATTTACCTTCAATCACCATTTATTAAATCTCTGTCCATTAAAAACCATAGCTTGCAGAAGCTGTGTGCATTAAGCCTGATTATAGAGTCAGTAGAGAAGAGGGAGGGGGCCAGCAGTTGCTATCAGTGGATTGCCTTGTTTTTCTGCTTGGCTGGCTGCTGGTAACACTTGTGACAGGGTCCATATTGGAACAGAGGTCTCGTTATTTGGCTTTGATTTTGTTCTGTGCATATATCTTACTTTTTATTTAAGCTGTAATTTAATGATTGTTGGCTTCAGGAAAAGACCTGCTCAGACTAGGTGACTGAAATCAGGGTTTTCTTTGGTGCTGGGGTACTAGTTCCATTATGGAGGGGATTAAGAAAGGAAAGTTGGCAGGTTCCTTACGGAGGATGAGTGGCTCCTTCAAACGCACTTCATTTAAAGGCTCAGCATCTGGATCACAGAGGGTAAGTCTGCAATTACCCAAATAGTACAGCCAGAGGGAAACAGCTGGAGGCACTGTTTGGCCCTCTTACTTTTAATAGCTGGTACTGTTACAAATGAGAACTAGTCCCTTTGTGCTTGTTTAAGTCTCAGAGGTATCAGTTGTGTTCATTGCACTGGTTCTAGAAATTAATCTTATTCTTGTTACTGGAGTTCTTTCACAAGTTCCTGTTTAAGGATCTTTGGGTTAAATGTCACTGTACAGGGCTAGCCTGTAGTTATTCCTATCTGTACTCAAAGTCACGTCTTGATGACTATTGATACTCAGTGTTGGTCACCAATTTAGTGACGTGAAGTAAATGTGTAGACTAAATGTGAAGTAAATGTGAAGACTGCTAGGATGTGTACAAGATTTTGATGTGATTCACTGAACTAAAGATGACAGATTCTATGAGAAATACAGTCTGTGGTTAGAATATTTGCTGTGTAGGTTATGAATGAAAAAGCAAGGCAGGAGAAAGAAGACATGAGTGACTGCTTTATAATGTATGAGCTCACTGTTGTTATCATAAGCTTGCATGTAGTAAATGAATAGTGAGAATTCATTTCTTAACTGTTTTCAAGCTATTAAGAGAATTTGTGCATATATTTTGTCCATAGATTGATAGATTCTTTTTACAACAAATATAAACTAACTTCAGCTCAGGATTACTTAGATTCCAGCTCAACTGGCCTTTTTCAAACTGTTTCCGCTCAAGTAGAGAGAAATAGTTCTTGTCTAGTCTTTGAACCCCTGCAACCTTCTTACCTCTAATTTCTGCTGATTGTCATCACAGTCTTAGAATCAGATTCTAACTAAAGGGGTGAAAGGAAATTTGAAGGAATATAAACTGAGGGAAAATGCCACACAGGCAACTAAGTATGTATTAAAATGTTTCCTTCTCTAAGGAGATTGTTCTGTACTATGTGCAGTATTGGTCATAGTCGTCTGTGATTGCAAGAGAGATTATGTCTGTGGTTGGGGAATTTCTTCAGCAGAGGCTGATGGTCATGGGCCATTACCAGGGGAATTCCAAGCACCATCTCAGTATAAAGTAATTTACAGATTTACAGTGATGGTTTTTATGTACTGATTGTGGACCCAAGCCCTTCTCTCTGCTAGAGATTGTCAGGCTGCATGTAATACCTGTATTACAGGCCCAGTTACAGACAATGAGTGCTACATGGAAAAAAGAAATGCTTCAGCTGGAACTTCCTTGGCACCAGGGCCAAGCCTAAACATTTGGAATCAAAACAGAAGGTGTTTGCAGTGGGTTCATTTTTTCCTACTCTGATGGATGTAAGACAAAGTGGCAAAATGAAATGTCAGCTAATGCTTAGCAAGTGTTACTTTGGGTAACTCTGCCCGTTACTTGCACAGTTGCATCCTGGTGCCTCATGAGAAACCAGGCTGCCCTTCAAGAATCTTGAGTTTCATGAATAAGTGTGTATTGCTTGCTTTGTCTCCCAGATGACTTCAGCTTCATAGGCTGGTAGTATTAACTTTATTTATTGAATACTATAAAGAAATAATGATAAAGGAAGTTGAAAAGTATTTGCCCTTTAAAATGTCCCCAAACCTGCTTTGATACTGCAAAGCATACAGCATTTTACTTCTTGAAGGAAATAAAGTCAGAGTAAAATACCCAGGCAAAAATGGCTTAATTTTGTCCCACTATTCCCATGGGAATGACTAGCCAAGTGAAGGTAGAAGGAACACAGTTCAGATTTTGATTTTCTTGACTTCTTATTGTAAGAAAATGTCTTTTCAAAGCTGAAAATTCCTTTCACTGTTTGCTTATTTTAGTCTTCCTAATTCTTTTGGTGTTTATTTGCTTTAATGTTCATTTCAGAAACAGAAGCTTTACCTTTCATGAAAAAAGTTATTAGAGTTGAGTAAAAAACTAGATTTTTATGCTTATTTAATAGGCTGTGAGTGTTACTTCTGCCAGAAATGGTGTGGGTTGGCTCTCTGGGGTCAGTAGCACAATGTCATCCTGCAGGCAGGTGAAGTGCTCATCTCTGGGAGTCAGGACATCTCGAGGCAGGAAACTGGGCACTGCTGTGCTTGAGAGTGTTTTGTATTGAATGTCAATTTTTGCTAATGATACAGCTGAAAATGGGAATTGAAACTGGTCTTGAATGTGTGTACCTTGTAGGGATGTCGTGCTTTGGGATACATATGGTAAACCTATGCAGGAAATGGTTAAAGCCATGTAATGTAGCCAAGCAATGAGGTTTATAATGAAAATTTCACCTGCTACTCTAATCTTTTTTGCCACTCTGACTCTTGCTTTTTTCTGAGGAATGTGTAACAGTGTGTGGTCCTGGCCCATGATTTTAGCTTCCAGTTTTTACTGCAGTGTAGTGCTGGATACCAAGACTACTAAAAATGTGTCCTGCTTAGCTCTTTACTCTGCTTAGCTTTCCTGTGTAGTCCCCTAATTTTGACAACAGTGCTGTAGAGGAAGATAAAATTTTATTTCCTGAGCAGTTTTACAAAACTAGCTGTTACTACTTGCTGTGCGATTAAAGGTATAATTCTTTACCTCAACAGAGAATGCTGTAAATGACATGTGAAACCCATGATGGTTAAGAAAGGAGTGTCCTTGTGTGTCTGTGTTTTGGTTTTGTGTCTTGTAAACATCTCAGTTTATTAACAAAAGAAGCAGCTTATCTGGATGCACATCACTGGTCTGTCTTTCCCACTAATGGGAATTACTTCAAATTACTTTTCTAGTACTAAACAATGCTTTCATCTCTGCTTCCTATCTCCATTGACTTGATCTAAATGTCTTTAAGATATATCTACTATGACTCATTTTCTGTTCCTCTGAAGAGAAACCATTTTATTGAAACAGCTTTACTCTGCATTTATTTCTCTTTGCCTGTAATTCTTCTATGCTTGTATATTCTCTGTGATTATCTGTATAAGGGTATATTCAGTACAAGCCTTCCAGATGCTCAGATTTAAGCTTTTATAGAGCCACTAATGTATTTTATCACTGTCTCCTTCCTGGCTATCAAATATGGTACAAGAAATTACAATAATGCCTAAAAAAAGATTTAAAGACTATTCTAAATGCAATAGAAAACTTTAAAAAAATCTCAACAGCACTACTATAGAAAGTATAATGGATCTTTGTAGTATCCTTAAGGTAGTGCAGTATTACCCAGTGGTTTATTGGAAAAACTTCCATGGATTACAAAGAAGAAACTATTATTAGACCTTCAGACTGAGGCAAATAACTTGTCCTATGTTTTGTAAATGACCAGACAAACCAGTGATGAATACATTCACTTAAATCAGAGAGAATGTAGCTTCTTGGCAGAAAACCAATTTTGTCTCCTCTTTAACTCACTGTTTTGATCTGTCTTACAATTTGTTAATGAAGCTTGAAAATTGGTGTGAAATCCCTTGAAGTGAGTTGCAGTTGTTAATATCAAATTGTATGTTTTGTTTCTTATCATAATATTAAACTTCAAATAGGAAGAAAAAGACTAACAGGATGAATTAACTTTCTGCTTCTAAATTATTAGTCAAGCAGCTGTGATTCCTTCAAGTTGCATACCTTTGGGGGTTTAGGTTTAGCATGGCCAAAGATATACTTGGAAGTTTTATACAACTAGTTAATATAGCAGTTATTGTTAAACAGATATTTTGGTAACAGTGAAATAATTTTCATACTCATTCCTTTTGAGAGTTTCAAATTTTTCCCCCCAAATTTCTGCTGTAATTAAGAGGTATGCCAATATTTCAGTCAATGGCTCAAGAGATAAAAGTGCTGTACTTTTTACACTTCGGGCAGTCAGTTGAGTGATGAAAGTGATAAAATAACTGGGACATAATAAAACTCATTTCTGAGTATGTCAGAATAGGTTCTATATCTTCCTTAATGTTCAGAAAAATAACAGGGCAATAATTAAATTGTTATCACAGGTAGACTTTCATGGCCATAAGGGGAAATAGAAGCAGACTCATGTCTGAAGAACAGGCCAGCAGGTTATCAGTTGTCCCTTTTCAAGTGAACAAAGACTGTAGTTAGCAACTGTGCAAGCTCCCAAAGTGAGACAGCAACACACTCTGTGCTCCTCTCTGTAATGACAGAAGGAAATGTCAGATTGGAATAATTTCTATCAAAGTAGCTGTTTTCTTAAGAGAAACTGAAATATGTTATAGTTGGGTGTATAACTTTATCCAGTTTTGACAAAACTTTTCTACAGAGAGCATTCTGCAGGCTCTGTCACTTCCCTGCCCTGCTGGATCAACACCGAGGTGCTGTAAGTGTTGATTGGGTATCACAGTGTCCTTCAACAGCCTGGATAAGAGCATTGTGGAAAACATCTATCATAGAGTATGTGTTAGACAGCACCAGCTGATCTGAATAGGAATTGGAAATAAATCCTTTAACACCCAAAGCAGGATGCACAATTGGCCAAGTGAGTTATAAGGCTTTTGTTTTCCTGTGGCACACCCTTCAAAGGAAGAATATCAGTATAGGAGGGGATTTGTCCAATTTGAGATGTAGGACCAAAAGGTTCTCCTTGGCAGATCTGTGACCTTTTTCTTGACATCCTGTTTCTTCTCAAGACAGACACTGCAAGGTATGGCTTTTAGGAATCTCTCTGTTGTCAGGAATTGTTCCTAAGGACTCAAGTCTCTATTCTGCAGGAATGACTCATCCAGCATAGTCAGGCACGCAGCATTGCAGTAAACCCTGTCCCTACAGGTCAGTGCACTGCAGACATCCAACAGAAGCAGCTGGTGTGTGCATTCAGTGAGTAATACCTGATCTGTATTATATCTGTATGCACAAAGGAAAGGTTACCACAAAGGCATGGAAGTTTGCTGCTCAAGACAGGATAGAAGCATGGAGTCAGTGACAAGACCTCTTGCACTATGTCTCTGTTAAAACCTCATGTAGCTCTACCCAAAGTGCTGCCTACATACAACTGCCATGTCATGGTGGCTTTCAGCAAGGTGGTTGTCATGAGTTTTGTGGGAGCTTTTTTAGTTTAATAAGCCCAAATGTTTGGCAAAGTCTTAAAACTGATGGTAGCTGTTACTTACAAGGAGCATCTCATAGAACATCTGTATGTGTGGGCAAATGCTGCATCACCCCCGGAGTTAACAGCCAGTGCAGCCTGTCCCCCAGCTGGATACATATGTGACATGACTTCTGTACAGGACTCATGGCATGGACTGAGTGTCAGAGTCACCTTGTGAGTTATGGGATAATGTTTTTTACTTTTCAGCAATATGCTGCTGTTCTGTTCAGCAGATTATATTCACTTCTGGCAACTGTGGGACTTGCGTGCATTTCTGTCTTTTGCAACTGTGCTTTGCTGCCTGTTTCCCAACATGAATTCCACCTAGTCTCACACAAAAAGTCTGCCATAGTTCCTTGCTTCATGCTGCCCCTCCAGCTGGTTCTTGCTTGCAGCATCTATTCAGTGGCAGACTCAAATATGCCTAATGCAGCTCTGAATAGAGAAAATCAGAGCAGAAAGCCTTGAGCAGTTTTCACTTTAAGTGTAGTTTTGTTGAAGGAACCTGTCAAGGGTGGATACTTACTACAAACTGAAACAAATGTTCATGAATACTGAAAATCTCTGTCTGACTTTCAGACACAGAGAACAACAAATACATGTTAGAGTGCTTCTGAGGTGAATCATTTTACAGTAGCAGGAGAGGCAGAATGTGACTGTAACAGGCCTAGAAAACACAAGTGTGGATAAACAAAGGATAAAACAGTATTTCTGTAAAGTGATATTAGTTCATGTCTCATGGAGCAATAGTTGGTTAGTTGATCTTGCAAGGAAGGATGTGGATGTGGATTACTGCTTTCCAGTCCTAAGTTTGAAGAATCAGCCACTGCCTTAGAGAACAAAAGCTTTCTGATGCTTTTTCATCTCTGCATTACTAGACTCTGCATTACTAGAATCACTTCTACAAGTGATTGAGATTATTTTCATCTAAAGAATTTAAAATGAGATTTAAAACATAGGCAGCAGAATAAAGCAAGACTCAGAAAGCATTGAAAAAGGGATGTTTCACGGGCAATGTGGTGGATTGTATCAGCAGTTGAACTTCACTGTCTTGTTGCTACTTGGTGAAATTGGGTAACTCCCTTTTCCTTTGGTTTTTTTAATGAGTCTTGTCCACAGAAATAATTTTCTGTTGTATGTGAGTCCCAATCTCTAGTGCAACTTCTATGATCTACATTAATGGAAAAGTTAGAAAAGCTATAGCTGATTAAAACTGATTAATGTTCCTCTGATTATATACCTCCCTGCTTCAAGCCTCTTTCCAAATAAAAAGTAAGCTGTGAGATAACCTGCTTACATTTGGGCCCCAGTTTTAACTCCTAGTATGTATGTTATTTCTTGTGTTGTCAGTACTTTTTTCTGCCCTGTGCTTTTGCCAGCTGTTAGCAGGCAAATTACTGATTTTAAGCAGAAGAAGTGTCATTGTAGGGTTAGCACTTAATCCAGTTTAGAGATGGGAGAAGTCCTGTAGACAGGCATTAGCAGGGTGGAATCAGAAAGCCAGCTGGTCTTGGAAAGTGCCATGAAGCTGAGAGGAGATAGCAAAATTTGAATGTACTTATTTGTGAGGAGTGGAAAAGGCCTGGAAACCAATGTTACATAACCAACAGCTGGTTCATCAGCAGATGAAAAGGAGGGTGGAGAGGATTAAAGACAGGTAGCAGGGGCTGTGAAAGGCAGCTGTACATGCCAGATTGCCCAGGCTGGAGGCAGCAGTGCTGGGGAGGCAGCAGCTGAAGCAGATCAGTTTGCCCAGATCAGAACATGGGCAGTGAGAAAAGGGAGCCTCTGCAGGACTTGAGCAAATCTGGGGAGGGTGACAGGCAGTGGTTGCGGAGCAGATACTGAGAGAATTGCAGGGAAGAGTGGGAGAGCAGTGACAGCCCACCCCAGACTAAAGAGCTGCTTCCTCACAATTTAGGCTGTGCTATAAAACCACCACACATTCAGTCTGGAACATCAATCTGACATCAAATGAGTAAAAAATCAGAGATACCCTGATGATTGTGACATAATTAGAGAAGAGTCTTGCATTTAAGAAAATGAGGAGACTGCAGGTATAGAGAGTGATGATTTTTTTTTTCTGTAACTATGACAACTGATTTCCTTAGTGCAGCTGGTGGTATCTCATCCAAAACTCAAGAAACTGATTAGAAGCTTATTTTTCATGCTAATCTCATAATCTTTAATGGATTATGCTGGCCTTTTCTGCCAGTAATTTTAATTTTTTGGAGGAGTGTGATGCTTCTTGTGATTTTAATAGCATTCCATCAACATATGGTCCAATAGGAATTTCTCTGGAGTGTGCAGATGCAGTCACCTATGAAGTGTATCCAATAATTAAAGCAATTGCTCTTCCAACAACCTGGCTCACCTGACAGGGGTTTATGCTTCGTTGGAGAATTCTATGCTCACAGTGTTGATTCTGTTTTGTTAAAAATCTGTTAAAATCCTAGATGTTCCTCATTAAGGCTCCATCAGCTAGATCATGTTAGGAGTTTTAAACTAAATTAATTCCCAGGTACTAAGGATAGAAAATTGCCTGGACTTGACCTTTCCATAAGAGAAGATTCAATGTCACTTTGAGAATATCCTGGTTCTTTCAGTGTAAATAGGAAGCCATAAAAGCAATTTTTTGCAGTCACAATAAAAATTAACTAATCAACTGATTACAGTGACAGTGTCTCTTTTAAGTATAAATGGCTTAGATTTTGAGGATGAAGTTGAATAAAATTTCACCATGTCATCATTAGCACCTGCTTGCTTCAACTCTTTGTGAAGATGTGCTGTAAAACAGTATCAGCTTGTGTGATGTCCTCTTGGAAATGACATGAAAAGGCAGCCTTGTTCTGTAAAGATTAATCTCTAATAATAGCACACAGTAAAAGATGTAACAGCTGGTATGGATTAATATTCCTTAATATCTACTTTCATGTGATTAATAGCTGCTTAAGCTCCTACAGTAGAAAGCGAGCAGTGGTTACTAAGCTTTACTAAATGTACTGTTTGTAATTTTTTTTAACAGAATAGACATTTAAATGTTTTCCATTTTTTTTATTTCCGGTGGGTTTAGTTGACTTTAATTTCTCCCCTCCCCAGTTTTCCTGTTGCAGGTCATGTACTGAAATTTTTCTTTCACAAAAAAAGGGAGTAGTGAGTTGTTCAGGGGTTCATCCTCAATTTTTCCTGATACACAGTGCCCAAGACTATTCCTAATACAATCATTAGTACAGCCACCCTAATACAATACAGTCATTAACTTCTATGTTGGTTTATTTCTTAATGTATTTTACTGAGATTGACAGGTGAAGAGGAATGCATTTGGTTTTAGGCTTGATGTTCACAATAAGTATTAAATATCTTTGTCCGGTTCTACATTGTTGGTGGTGATTTTTATGTTATATCTTTGCAAATGTAAAATCTTTTTCAGTTTGGAACTGAAGAGTAAGGGGTAAATTCCAAAGCTTTTTAAAATATTTATTCAGCATGTGATTAGCTGGATCAATGCTCAGAGCCTAGGGTTTGCTGTTTTGAAATTACATCTTAATCACTTAATAATTTACGTGTGTTTTATTGAAGTGAGTCCCCTAAATATTTTCAATTATAGACATGGATTTGCTCATGAAACTGAAGATTGCAAGTCCAGGTGGGAATCAGGTGTACTGCTCATGAGCTGACAAGTTTTTTTCCATTTAATATCTATTAAATTCAGAGGTCAGGTGTGAGGCTGTTCTGCATCAGCCAAGAAATCTGTGCTGCCCAGAGCTAGAGCAGCACTGTCAAGGGAGTGCTGCAGAACAGGGAAAGATGTAGCTCCTCTCCCTCAGAGTTTGCTCCTAGACAGAGATACTTCAGGCAGGGACTGTGTGGACCAGAGGTAATATTGATGGGATTTAGGTGAAATTATGTTGTTGCCTTCACCAAGTATCCTTCACCAAGATGTTCTACAGCTTAGCTGCAGATTGTACAGAAATGTGCACGTCAGCTTGAGCTCACTAGTTTTGGAAAACAGTTTTTTGTCTTTTATGGTTTTTTTAGCCTGACACTTAGTATCCCAAGTTGAGAATCTTTTGATTTTGCTGTTGAATTTTGTACATGCTTTTGTATTTAGTTCTAATTTCACTTCACAATTCTTTTGAGCCATCCTTACAAAATTCTGATTCTTCTCATTCCCAGAAGCAGATCAGACTTTTTTTTGTTTGTATTTGTCAGGCTTAGGTTTGAACAGAGTAGTTGAAAGGTGAAAAGTCAGTGTGTTTTCCTAAATCACTAGTTCTGAGCATTGAAACACTGACACAAGATGAACTGACATGCCTTCACCAAATGAGTAACTCTGGCTGTTTCATCCTCAGAGAGTCCCAAACTGTTGTATCAGCCTTCTGTCTTCAGAATAGTTAATTTACCAGAGAAATGTCTCCACCTTCAAGATCTGAAGGATCTTGCCATCAAGTAACATTAATTTTGGTTCTGTTTTAATGATAGTTCTGCTGGTAAGTAGCGCTGCATGTAGATCTTCTTGTAAACCAAAAAGCTGGGAGAAAGAGGATCCTTGTAGGACCCAGGGGCAGGCAGGCTCAGTACCACACTGATCTCATCTAAAAGCATTTTTTGGTTTTGGTTCCCACCCAGGAACACACCCACAACGATGACCCCCGTGACCCAGAGTGCCTGATCTCTGCTGCTGGGCCTCTTCTCTCTGCTGTTCTTGCCTCTTGTTACCTGCTCGATGCCTGGGGGGTTTGAGCTGCCAAGGCAGGTTGGCAGTGGAGATTTAGCCTTGAGTGTGTATGGATCCTGATCCTTTGGGGCCTTTGGAAATATAGCCACCTCCTGACAGCCCTCCCAGGGAGCAGAGCTTGGGAGTGGCTGTGTTCCAGGAGCTGGGGATTACTGTGGCATTTGTGTATTTCATTCAGGAAATAGTGGAAGGGAAATAACTGGCTTGTTGGACTTTACTGGCCCAGCACATTTGTCATTAGTGTCCCACTGCAGTCTGTGGCCTAGTTAATTTTAATCATTACTTCCTTCTCCCATAATAAATCCTATGGTATTAACATTTTGCTGTTGATAATGCTTTAGTAGTTGGAATAAATAAACTCACTAATGCAATCTTTCTAACATTCACCTGTGTCACTCAGTAGGATTTCTAAATGTTTTTTCATTTGAATTACAGATGTTCTGAAGTAATGTTTTACAAGCACTGAGGGAGAGCCTTGTTGCCTTTATTTTGTATAACAGCATATTAGGAGGAAGGCACAAGGGCACTTGAATTTACTTGAAACTACTTGAATTTAAGCTGTTAGTGCCATTTTCCATCCTCTCTGGCCTCTAGCTGCTGAGGAGGTCTCTGTTAGGCCCTTTGGAATACTAGCCCTGGGAGACACCAGGAATCTGAACTGGTGCCAGGTGTGTGGGTTCAGGCACCTGACTAAGCATTTAGAAATTCTTTTATTAGAAAATAATATGAACTGGTCCCCACAAAGTCCTGTTAATCTTATGGGTCTAGTTCATTAGCAAACTGTGCCTCAATCAAGACCTAGAGCAAGTCATCTTGCTGTCATCTTGATTTTTTCTCTGAAAGGAAACAAAAGCTCTGAAAATTAAATGGAATGAAGATACGGTGGGTGGTATTTAACCTGGTCAATTTGTTTTGATTTTCAAATAATTGTCATGTTTAGAAGGTAAAGTATTCTACTGATACTAAATTTTCACTAGTTTATACATGTTAATAGGACTCTACTGCTCTTCAAAGTGTTGAAACAGGTAAGTGCTTTTGTTTTCTGTGCACAGGCACACGAAACATCAAATGCATTTTACTGTTTTGCTAGAATACTACTTAATTTAGAGCAGATTTGAGTAATTTAGAATGAAAATATACTAGTAAAACATTTCTATGTCAACCTGTGTTACGGTTGCAGAAATGCTAAATAAAGCATGAGTTGAAAAGGACATGAAAACTGGGCTGCAAAGCTATTTAATTCCTGTACACAAAATAAGGAAGTTGTGTTCAAGTTGCTTTCTGGAGCAATAGGTAGAGAAACAGATGCAGCTTGAATGAGAAAGAGTGTGTTTGCAGTTGAAGTTTTCAGTGGTCAGAATTACCTAACCCCAGTTCCAGGAGTATTGACGGGCCCCCAGTTCCTGTATTCTAATAATTCTAAAGGAGATGTGATTTCAAGGCATTCTGCAAGGTTACACAACACTCAAAGCTGATTTCTTAGAACTGTTGTGTGGGCTTAACCTTAAGTGGTGTTTAAAATCCACATTTTATTTTGTTGTTGGCTATATGCAGTAGGTATGAGTCCTTTTGCCCAGCTGCAGTGCTTTTACATTGCTATTTTAATTTTGCTACACTGGTATCTGTTGCAGGATTGCTTTAGTTTAAATGAAACTATACTTATTTATACAGTTACTAACCAGAATTATCATTAGAGCATTGTTCAAATAACTGCTATGTGAATACCTGTTATTTCTTTAAGCCTCCACTGGATAAGTGGCCCGACGAGCTTGGGAAAAATGTAGGCACACTTTTGTGAAGCTTTTGTAATTACCAGCAAAAAGCAGTGACCTTTCCCCCGTGCTGATGGAATCCATTACTCAGTTATACAGGACAGAAGCTAGCAGCTCTCCTTCTGCTGTGTTCAATTAGAAGCTGACACAGGTTAATGTCCAATATATCCCCTAGATGGATGATGAGATTGGGAAAAAACGCAGCAGCCACTTTCATTTTCTGCATTTCAGAGCTTTTTGGGTTCAATGTGTGGTGGTTCACAGGGACAGGCACACAGCTCAGCCTGCTAAGGAATGTGTGTTAGCCCACAGTGTTTGTCTCTGGGCCATCCAGTGCTGGGGCTGGGGAACGGCTCCAAACCTTCCTGTCTCCCACAGCAGCAGTCAAGTGGGCAGACAGAGGCTTCCCAGCCATCTCTGACATTGCTCAGCCAGCCATTCTGGCATGTTCCCAATACAGGGGGTGAGCACATGCATGTAACAGGCATTTAATGAAGCACAGGGACTGTCTGTCCAGCTTCACTGGGGTTATCTGTCAGGCCAATATTTAGTACCCTGCCTGAATAGGTATTCGAGCCCCTGGTTTGTTCCTGCAAATTGTATTGGAAAAAGTATGCAGTACCAAGAGAACCCTCCACCAAATCACATTCATGGAAAAGCAGGATTTAGGTGCCAGTACAACCTTTGCTGGTGCGTTTCCAGGCAAGGTGAGTAACTGTAGGTCAGAATAAGAAAGTGTCACCTTCCTAAGGCTTTCCTGGTCTTCATCACGTTAATGATTTAGTCTTTTTCAACAGCCAGATGCACTTGGATGAATCAGCCACTAGATAGAGCTGTGTTATATAGAAAGAACCTCACTCTGCAGTCTCTGCAGTATTACATTAAAATTTGGTATTCCCTAGTACTGAGCCAGAAAAATGGATCAGTTGTTGCACAGGACAGATATCAGATATGACAGGAAGCGTTCCTTTTCCAAGATGCAGTAAATTCCCCCTCCATCTCTAATTATACAATAAGATCATGGATCTTTTCCAAGTGTATCTTATAATAAGAGTTCAGTGAATAGTCCAATTTAATTCCTATACATTAATTATTAAATAAGGCATATCTTTAAATTACCCCAGCAGTTAATTTTTAATCAAGCAGTCATCATAGAGCTGTTTTATCATGACCATGGACAGGAACCTTGAAAGCAATGTTTGTATTACCTTTTTGATTTTTCATTTCCCATATTCTTCTCCCTTCCTCCCCTCTCCAGTGCTGAGAAATGCTCATATATTGATCAAAGGGCGATAAACATGAGAAAAAAGAGTTACCTGTAATATTATCTAATAAAACTCAGAACAAGATTGCTTTATTTAATACTTTATGTATTTTTATTCTAATTTATGTAATTTATAGTGCTAAACTTTTGAGATGCATTTATTATAAAAGATAATTGAACTGGTACTAAACTACAGTGTGTGCTTGAGGCTGCAGAATACAGTATAAGTCATAGTGCAAGATTTGCAGAAGTTGTATGAAAGTTGAAAACGTGTGGATTTGACAGCTTCTTCTGGCAGCAAGTACTGCTGTAAGAACGGGATAAAAACAACCTCCCTTCAGCAAAAACTACCAATGGCATCTTGTAGCTTCAGCAAGTACAGGCACAGACATTGTTCAGATTATACCATGTGTATTCTGGCAGTGGCCTCAGCCATGAACAGAAAGAAATACCTCTGGGGGTTTCTTAGTGGCACATTCTGTTCTTGGCCCTCATTGGAGCAGTTCCAAGGTGCAGGACTTGCAGCCAGTTCAGTGGGAGAATGTCTTCCAGACATGAGGCCATAACAATGAAACAGTTTTCTAGCAAATTATTACATTTAATTTTTCTAGTTTCAATTTTTCATATTCCATGGTTGACTTTAGCAGAGAGTCCATAATATACACTTTATCAAACACTAGCAAAAATTTTTAATAGCCAGTATTATGAGTGTGTATTTGATTCCATTTTGTTCTCAATTCTTGCCAGTAAAATGGCACTCAGCCTGCTGGTTGAGTGGATTTGTGATTCTTTCCAAGGATCAGCTGTGGATTAGTGAAGTGCAGCTGGTGTGTTTCTCACGCCAAGTAGTTTGGGCATTTTTTTTATTTTTAATGTCCTTCTCGAAATAAATCCTGCCTCTTTTCCTTTGCCTTTTCTCAGGATTTCATCTTGTTTAGTAATAAACTTCATCCTTTATCAAACTGTATGTTAATGAAACTGAGCAAACAGGCATTGCCCCATTGCCCAAATGTCTCTTTACCCAAAGGTGAATTTAAAGAGATATTCTTTGTTTAGTTTAACAAGGAAGCTTCTTGTTTAAGGACTCTAACTCAGTTGTGAATGAAGCTGCTGGTCTAAAATGCCAATGATCTTACCCTGAGGCTGGTATGTAGTGTACAAGTTCTTGAGAGGTAGAACTCATGAGACTTCTGTCTGATAAAGCTTTTTTCATCTACAGAACCACATGGTAGTGGCCAGAGCTGTAATGTAACACTTTTACTGGAGTATCAAATGTTAATTATTTTGCTATCCATGTAAAAAACATGACTGAAGAATAAAAGCAACCCCAGCTTAGCAAGTAATTGCACCTCAGCCATCAGAACATGTAAATTCACCATTTTTATTTGCAGATTTTTCAGTCATGGTACTGTTGTTACAGGTAATTGTAGAAAGTTATGGAAACAGTTTAGGTGGATAGATCCATTTTAGAGTTCTCTGTCCATTGATTCATTCTGTTTGGTGCTGGCAGAATCCTGACTCTGTGACTAGGTCCCTTCACCAGCAGTAATCTGTTAGAGACACTAAAGGAAACCTAATGCCTGTTTTAATAGGGGTGATGGTTGCTCCATGAATGTAAAAGCAGCACATCAGCTGTTTCTGCAGCAGTTGTCATCAGCAGCCTCTGTTCTCTGAAGGACCAATATGAGTATTTGTAAAGATGACCATTTTTGCACTTAAAAGCAATAAATAGATGGGATGAATTATGAAGAACGCTAGTGAGTTCTAACATGTCCAATAAGTATGTTACAAGGTACTCTAAACCTTATTCTCTGTGTAGATATGTCTGCTCAATGCAAATGTCAGTTTGATGGTTGAGTTGCTTGACTCCTGTTCAGATTAAAAGATGCATTTACTCTCAAGAAGTTCTCAGGTGACATTTTCACACTATTCTCTTTCTCATACAAAATGGCTCCTTCTTGGAGAAGCACACAATACTGGCACATTTAAAGTTCTTCACCAGACCAGTCTGAAAGGCCATGTTCCAAATCCCACTTTTCCATGCTGGAGATGTGAGGAGGTGTTTGGTCTGTGTAATTTGGCTGTGCAGCACAGCATGTGAAATTACAATGTACTCTCATCAACTCCTGCTCATAGCTTTGGGTTATGCATCTGTTTTATTCAGTTGTGCATTTCAGTGCTTGAAAACATTGATCATAAGCCTTTCCTTTTGAAAGGACTCCTTTAACCTGCAGCCTGTAACTGTAAGTCAAGGTTATTGCTCTCTTGTTCATAAAAAGTGCAAAGTACTATATGTTTCATGGGTCTTTCCCCGGACAAAACAAACTCATGCTGTTGGGCACAGATTTGCTCACTGATAGTCCTGAAATAGCATTTTGATAAAATTAAGATTGCTGGCAATACTTTAAATGAGGTGCCTATTTCCTCTGTGATTCTTGTTTCAGAATGCTGTTTTCTTTCCCCTGTACCATTCTTGAATGGCTGCTGGGGGAAAAAAAAGTAAAATATCATGTTAATGTTTTATGCCAGTGAGCTGTAACTCTGTAGTAATCAGAGTTCAATGGAACTGCACATTCAGCAAAGTTGAACAGTGCTGAGAACATGTCCTGAGAACGTCCAGCTTATCCTGAGCTTTGCAACTGAAAAGTGCAAATCATCTTACCTAATCTTTCATGGGAACTTCCAGCCTGCAAAGCCAATAAAATAAGCACACTGATGCTTTCTATCATTCCCTGAAAAGGCATTCTTTTGGCTTTAGACATAATTTAAGTATATGTGTATAATTTGGATAGATGCCTCTATCAGAAGTGTGAACAAAGTAATGAATGTAGTAAGAGAGTTATACACACACAGGAAGAATCTGAATTATTCTGTGCAGTACATAGTACACGGTCAGTACCTTTATAGTGACTTTTGTTAAACCCCTCAGTGAGGCTGGATGCCCATTGACAAGGATCTAGTACTCTCTTGGACTTGTTCAGGAAGCCATTCAAGAAGAAAAGGAGTGCGTCATTTCAGGATTTTTCAGAACTGTGATAGTTTGGGAACAGAAGAGGATTCAAGACAAGAATAAACTTCAGCCTGTATCTGTCAAACCACAGCTTTACTACTAACTAAGCTAGGAAGAGAGTGGCAAGCACTTCCAAGGACATTGAGATAAATGCAGTGAGATCTGTGGAAGTACTCTTTGAAATTTTGGCTTTTAGAACTGTAGGAAACTCTGTTCAGGCCTAGTAGAATTTATCAAGAAGCCAGTATGCAAAACTTTTATGTGACTTTCAGTAAAAGAGAGACAGTGTCATAATGGAGAAGAAGGTCCTAAACAAGCCCAGGTAGCAAAATGTTTAGACCATAAATAGACACTTCTTTTCCTCTCCCCTCCCTCTCTCTCTCCTTTTTTCTCTCCTGCCACTCTGCCTAAGTGGAGTGCTACAATTGTATTGAATTAATAAATACCATGGGAGTTAACATAATCATATTAACTGGTGAGTGTATGGTCCAAACAGAGTGCACCCACAATGTTAGTTATGGTTCCCCTCCCAAATAAAAGGGAAAGCAAGCAGGGAAGCCATCTAAGAGAAATTCTCATGGGTTCCAGCCAAAGGATATCTGAAAGAAAAGTACTGTAAATATCTTGATTAATCAGAGCACTGCAATTCTGTAAGTGTAACTGTTGTGGTATAGCTTTGATGAAATACAAGAAACATTCACTCTTAAAGAAAAGGCTAAGGAGGTTGATACACACTGTATATTCCAGCAGGATTATTACAGAACAGGTCTTGGAAAGGAAATAATGCCCCCAATTTCAGTCTGCCACATGAAAACAGCATAGATGTGATTGCTACAGCTAAATTACCAGAGGATTGCTAAATGTTTTGAAAAGTGTTTATAATATATTGCACATGTACTTTAATCTATATATATATGGTCTGTATTTATGTTTTGCACTTTGCAAACAAAAAAATCAGTGTCTGACTTAGCAAGCTCTCAGCCTCATTAGCAGGGCATGATTGGAAGCCTAGATGCTTTAGATCATGTATTTTGCTTTTCCACGTCTCCAGTATTCACATCTCAAACTAGATCCAGGAGAATACTAGACCTTTTGTAGTGAATTTATATTTCTTATAATCTGTTCAGATGAGTCAGCATGGAAATAGGCACAGAGATATGGTCAAGTCTTCCCATATGAAGTCTGTTACTGAGTTTCATTAGAAACTCTATTTACTTATTTTAAAGTTCAAAACTTCTGCTTTGCACTAAAACTCTGTTCGATGTTTAACGAACTTCCCTCACACTGGACAAGTCAGAAAAGCAGTCTTGTGATAAGTATGGCAGTAGCACAGGGTAGGAGAATGAACAGCAACATCTTGTCTTTGAACTCACTTTTTCTTTTGCTATGAGAAACATCGAGTAATTAATTTGACAGCCTTCCATTGAGAATAAATTAATTTATTGAAAAGTATACAGTTGTCCAGTATCAAGTATCACTCTCAGTTGTTGTTCCAACAAAATAATTCTGATGTTGGACTCTAACCTTTATAAATATTTTGCTTTTTAACCTCTATGCTGAAGCAGCTTGTGGCATACAAGCTCTTACACCTCTTACACCTCTGTTGGGTGACAGTGACAGTTCCTCTCCAGCTGTTTTTGTGTTGGTGCAAGGGGCTGGATGTGTGTCCTGCACAGCTCTCAGGTGGCCTGGTAGCAAATCTTAAGCTCAGCAAATTATTGCATCTGTAAAATGGTATTTAGGGTTATGTTGGAATGCATGAGACAGAAGCTTCTCTGAGTTCCTCAGAGAGAGAGATGAGTGCAGGGGTTGAATTAAAGCTTTTAGAGAAATTAAGATATATTAAGCCACATAAATATGAAATAGAAGTGTAAGTCTTAGTTTTAAGTAAGTAGAGATACATTTTAAGTGCCTTAAGAAACTGTGCTAGCTAGTAAAGGCCCTAAGGCCTAGTTTAAAGTTCAGTAACTTAGTCCCAGTCATAAAAACACAGTAGAACATTGCTTGCATTTCTACATAGAATAAAGACATAGCAAACTTTGACACTAGAATAGATAGAATTATATGCATAAATAGGTAAAACTATTCACGTAAATAGATAAAGTTATATATGTAGTTTTTTAGGTAAATTGACACTACTTCTGCATTACTTTTGCACATTAGAATCAAGTTCAGATTGGTTTAGAAAGAATGTTTTAGGATCATGGTTTTAGCTGATTGGATGTTTAATGAATAAAAACACCCTGTATTGAGGTGTTTGGGATGCAGGAAAAAGAAGAACCAGAATAAGAAGATGACAACAAGAAGAACAAGAAGAAAGAAGACAAAAAGATTGCCTGTCTGCTGCTGCATCTTCTCCTTCATCATCATCATCACCAAGAAGAAAGAAGCCTCCTGCCCCTGCCCTGCTCAGACGATTGGACTCTGTACCAGGGAACTGCTGCTGTTCCTGTGCTGTGCACTGAACCTGGGACTCTGTGCCAGAGAGCAGCTGTTGCAACTGCAGCTTTTGCTTGGGACCTTATGCCAGAAAGCTTCTAGCATTGACTTTAATGCCTTGAACTCTTTGNCAAAAAGATTGCCTGTCTGCTGCTGCATCTTCTCCTTCATCATCATCATCACCAAGAAGAAAGAAGCCTCCTGCCCCTGCCCTGCTCAGACGATTGGACTCTGTACCAGGGAACTGCTGCTGTTCCTGTGCTGTGCACTGAACCTGGGACTCTGTGCCAGAGAGCAGCTGTTGCAACTGCAGCTTTTGCTTGGGACCTTATGCCAGAAAGCTTCTAGCATTGACTTTAATGCCTTGAACTCTTTGCCTTCAAGACTGATATATTCATGCAACAAACAACTTTACAGCAACTAATTACTGCTTGTGTCTCTTTGAAGACTCTAGACCCAATAACACCTTGACAAATGGTGCTCTATGTGAGGACATGTGTGAGCTTAGGTGTGCTGTCAGCTCTGCTTTTGTGCCTGGTGCTGCTGTACAGAATCACCAAGTCATTTAAATTACCACAGTCTTTATAGAGAGATATAATAAAGTTTGGAGCTGCCATATTTGAACATGCTATCCTCAGTCAAAGAGAACTTGAAGGTTATCTTGACTAGAAAGATAGAAGATTGTCTATATAAATTTGCCTGCTGACTTGCACAATCTGTGGCATTTCAAGGTGAAATGGTGGTATCGTAACCCATGTGTTTCTTTTCTCTAAGTGCTAGTCTGAGGAGAAAGTTGGAAATGCAAGTTTAAAGGGTAAATTATGCACATGTTTCATGGTGTCTAATGAAATTGAGCATTTACTCAGAAATACTTGCATTTTTTCAGCTACTACTACACTTGCTAGCGGAGAAAATACTTGCATAAAAATGTAAAACTAAACACACTAGGGAGAAAATTCCTGAATTCTTTTTTAGCGGTTTACAGCTGAAGATTACTGAAATTAAATAAGATTTAGAGATTTCCTACCCTTCCCAGTAATTCTTAGAATTATTAACTTCAGAATCTCTCTAACAAGAGTGTTTGCTGCTTGCTGACGTTTCTGTTTTAATTACTGGGGGGAACATAATGTGTTTGACAAAGCTGAAAGCTGCAATGTCTCATACTGTTTCAGCAACATACTGTGGTTTTAATTCATCTTAACTCATATTGATCAGTGGGACCTGAATTTATGACAGCAGATTTCCAGTCAAGTGTCCCATGATTCCAGAATGCCTCCAAGCTGTTTGGCTTGGGACTAACACTAACTTCACAAACTTTAATCAGCAGGTAAATAGCTGCCTAGTGTGTAAGGCTAAGTGGGAGTTTGTACAGTAAACTCTTCAGATGAACACATCTGGTGAAACACAGAGTGTTCTCTTTATTGTAAACACACTGGTTTGTGCATACATAGACATACCATTGACTGTGAACAGCTCTCTGGGTATGGTATCATTTTGTGGCAATCTGTGGGTTCATCATGGCTGTAAAGTAAGGGCGTGTAAGCATTTACAGAGTCAGGAGTTAAGCAAATGCCTTTGTGTTAAAAGCTGGATGTGAGCAGTTCAGGTAGGAGAGGAATTCAAGTGCTCCAGCCCCCGTGGAGCTGCTAGCATGGATGACACTGGTGTGTTGCTGCCCTGAGTGATCAGCACCTTTTTCTTCTTTGTCACAGCTCGTCTTTGATGTCAATTGTGCTTAAGCAGAACACACAGTTTGTTGCTGTTTTTTCTGCACAAAGCCTCTTCAAACACCAAAAAAAGGGGGTGGGGGAAGGAGAATTGTGAAACGTATGCAATTGCCACTGTTGCTATGTGAAATTTAAAAGCTTTCCATTAGGGAGGAGTAGTACTTATGGCACTTGACAGTATTACAGAAACACATATCAGCGGGTGAAACCTTGCCAAAAATAACTCGTTTCCCTCACACTTCTCACAGGATCAAACAGCCTTTCTTACATTAGCACCAGATTAAAAAAAAGCTGTGTCAATTCTTGTCTGTTCTGCTTTAAAAATAGTCTTTCCAATTCCAATCACTTGACATAACTCAACAGGAGTCCTGCAGATGAATTCAGAATTGAACCTGGGCAGTAAAGAAGGCAATTATTTAACGTAGTCATACATCTCTGTCATCCAGAGAAGAATTGCAGTGATAGTATCACAAAGCTGAAAGAAGCGATCAATTTTATTTTATAGTCCTGTCCACCTAAAAGCACTTATTCCCTGCATAAGCAGCAGGATATATTTTCCAGGAACTAGGTGTTTTCAGTGGATTGTAGATTGGGAGGGAGGGAGTGGATTGTGTAAAGGAGAGAATAAGGGGAACACCTTTTTTTACTGCTGCTGCACTGTGTGGTTTCATCAGATCCTACTTAAGGTCATAATACATTTGCTGGGGATGATTGCCTGTACTTCAAACTAGACAGATAATTCCATTCCATTCAAACCCATTTTGTGCAGAGATTATCACATTTCAGTAAATGTAGCTCAGGTTATAGGAATCAGATTGGGAATTAAGCCATTTCTCACCACTTCTATTCATGGGTTATACTGTTAATTGATTAATCTTCAAGGCTGTTGAGTTGTTGTTTGTATCAGCTTTTCTACACCCAGAATACCTGGGTAATTCATCACTGGTAGGAAGAGGGTTTATGATCATTTTGCTATCAAACTGCTTCTTCTTTGGGGTTACATTTTGGCTTTTAAGAATGAATTCAGGTTTTATTTGAGTTCTAGAGGCTACAGAGAGTGCTGTGCTTAAGCAGTAAGGGAGGTGCCAGTCCTGCCTTGTCTGTACCACAGCCACCTCACTAGCAGTTGCAGTGACATGATTATCTCATCATTTCTCATCTATTCTGGCATTTATAGCTGTGATATTTGTATAAATGCTCATCACAATTCTCACTAGTTAGTAGTGTTTTATTCTGTGAAATCGTGGTCATTGGTTCAAGCTTTAATTCAGCTATAAAAGAAATAGGCTTCCTTGAGCTGCAGTTTTTCTCTGTTAGGACAACAGGTTTGGCTTGTGAGTAGCATTTGGTTCCTCTCAAATGATGAAACTTGGATCCAAGGGGATTTTGACACTGGGTTTTGTGGTTTTGCCACCCTCCCCCCTTCATTAACATTTTCTTAATTATGTCACATTGTAATTACTGCTCACTCCTTTGTGACTTTTGTATTTATAGTTTACTGGACATTTCAAGTTTGGATTTGGTCTGATAATGACTGTGGAAAGGAAGGTTACAATGCATACCTTAGGTGTTTTTCACGTAGTCTGTCTCAGTTCCTGCTTGTGTAGTTTTACAAATAGCCTTACACAAAGAAATTAAGACATTGCATCTTACAGTGCATTTTGGTATGTCAGAGTTCAGCTCCCACATTTGTTATCCATGAGTTTTACCTTTGATCTGTGTATGCATGAGATATGATATGGCTTGAAAGCTCTCAGAGAATGCTACATAAACACTGCAGGAGACGAAATTCAGGGGGAAAATTCCCTTCATACTATTTGAATTAATTTGCTTTTGTTAGGGGAGTAGTTTAAAGACCAGTAAGTATTTGATAAGAAATGATACATTGTGTTGATTTCATTGATAGACACACATTTGGGAGAGACCAGCAAATGTATCACATCAGAGGAGTGTCACGTGTTTTATCTTTTTGTTAGAAAGGCTATTAGCTGCATTCAGTAAGTGAGCTATCAAACATGCCAAATAAAACTTATCACTTGGGAAAAGTTATGCAAGCTCTCCATTATTCCTACATAAATATAACTGATTACCCAGGTATTGGATTTGCAGCACTTGTAATAAAACTTGTTAATTTTTGAAAATAAACTAATTGTTTGCTATCAGTAAAGCAAGAATATTTTTATTTTGGCAGTGGGAGTAATAGGGGTGTGGTTTGACAGTGAAGGATGTAATTAAAGGGTTTTTTGGTGTGGACTCTTTATCTTATATGAAAATACTGTTTAAATCAATAAAGCCAAATAATTTCTTCCTTGCTGCTTACTCCCTGTAAGCAGTACAGGGATGGGTACTGTTGGAAACCAAGGGAACTTTTTTCTGAGACAGTCACAGTGAGGGCAGCAGAGATGCATATCTTTATCCCTTTCCTTCACAGTGCATTTATATCAAGCCATGTCACAAAACAAACTCCAAGTGCTGTGAGCCTTCCCATAGTATGAGTGCAGGCATCCATGAAAACTATCCTTTGTCTAGTGGCCTTTTCTCTGAGAATGTAATTTTTTTCACTCATGTGTGTTATTCCTTTGAACTCTGAATGAGCACTTTGGCTGAACTTGGCAGAATTATACATTTAGAATTAAATGCCAGCAGTTTCTTCCTCTTACCATGCAGAATTTTGTCATAGGCTTTTCAGACAGTAAGCACAGCAGACAGTGGGCTGTTCGCCCTTAACAACAGAAGTGCATGTTTATTAGATTTTTAGCCAACTTGGTTATGGTTTATTTTACACACATTGTGTATGAGGCCCTTTGCTTTTACACGGCTGTTCCCCAGCCCACCCCTGGAACATGCTGGTTAATTCCTATTGTATTCTATTACTATTGTGTTATTATAATTGTATTTTTAGAGAGAGACAATTATGTGTTATGTGAAGTGCTGTTCAGACCCTTCAGTGTAGGCATCCTGACAAGCTGTGGCATTGCTTAAAATGTGACATCTGAAAAGTGTGGTTTTCAACATTACCTAAACTTGCTCTTTATTTGCAATAGCAAGTGAGGAAGATGTTCTTATTGCCTGTAGAGGGGTCTTTGATCTCAAGTCACCTTAAACTGAAGTCTTTGACAGTTACAATTTTGTTCTTTTTGGGTAGATGCATGTCTTGGTTGTCTTTCTTGAGCCTTACACTTAAACTGAGTTGCCAGAGCAGTTATGGTGTTGCCAAAGGGAAATGCTGGCAGGCTGCATGTCCATCAAATTTCTGAAAAGGAAAGAGCCGGCAAAGCTTGCGTTTGATTTTTACAAATGCTGTACTCTCTCAGGTGTGCATTTCTGTCTGTTTGGGCTAAGAAATGGAAGAACACACAGGGTGATGTTTCCAATATTTGTTCTTAAAATATGTCATGCCTTCCAAATGCAGATACTGTAGATACAACTCCCATTCTTACAGAATGGCTGGCCAAGGAGAACTTGTTCAGCAGCAGAGAGGAATTAATTCCTTTTTAACTTCCATTGCTATAGAGTACCTAGCCAAAAAAACATACCACATTCCATGTCTGCATTCCATTTTCAGAAGGGAGTTAAGTGCCCAAATCACCTTTTTGTATTAATTTTTGGCTTATATATCTTTGATAACATTTCTTGTCCAATAGGTCATCTTTTTCTAGCTCACAGAGTACCCCACATTCTAGATAACAGAGACATCCATAAAGGCATCTCAAATTTGATTTCCACTGGAAAAAGAAACATCTATGGACTTCATTGTATGTCCTCCCTCCATTTCTGTGCTGACCTTTCAAGAATCTTCCATACCCCATCATTTTTCTCATTAAGCCAGCAGGAACTTTGTCTCACTAGGAAGCCCAGGGTCTGGTTCTAAACCAAAGCTGTTTCAGCTGCACACTTTGCCATTTAGGACAGGCAGAAGTTGAAATTATATCTGTAAAATATTTTGTTGCCAGCCACAGGTAGGTTTGTGTTCAGTAGATTGGAGATAAGTTATAGGAACAGAAAAATAAGTGTAGAGTCTAACAGTGCAGTGCAGCAGGAGCAGGCAGGCAGCCTTTAGCTCCAGACAGCAGGATCCTTAGATGTGATTCTGGATCTCACCCTTATCTGTTGCATTATGGCAATTATTTTGGCCCCTAGCTCATCAAGGCAAATGTTGAAAGTTGGAACAAACAACTACCTGCAACACGCCGTGTCCTGTGCTATTGGTGGTTTTAAAGTATTAGAAGATGCAAAAAAGCCCTTGTCAGCAAAGGAATTAATTATATTGACAAAGGCAACAGGGTATGAAAATGCATGTGATATGTAAAGTTACAAAATTAATGGCTTATTTACGACTTCAGCTGTTTTAGTACAGCATTTTGCCCAACTTCAAATTGTTCTAAAAAGGATTAGATATAATTAATGCTGTATGACCTCCTTTTTTCTTATTTTCAAAGAATGTAGAGCTGTACATCTAATGAGGACCCCTGAAAGGACTATTATGTCCAATTGTCTCAATTATGCAAATAGCGTTGATATTTTAGCAGAAGGGAGGGGATACTTCAAATTAAAAGTTTCAGCTCCTGTTTTAGCCTTTCTGCAGTGCCGGCATTTTTACAGCAAGTACATCCACTGTTTGAAGAGAGGAAAGGAGGTTTAACAAATTGGAGATTTGGGCACTATCAAAGTAGATTTGTTGTGCCTTGTTCCACCATGAGATGAAAATACCCTCTGGGCAGAGAGATGGGTCATGAGACTTCTAAAGGATTACCTTCAAAGGGAGTCATGAGATTGGTTTGAACAAAGAAGCTGCTCACATGCTTATCATATGAGATTCTCTTCTTAAAGTGGTGGAAACCCATCTCCTTGGGAATTCTCATGAACTTCAGAGACTGGAAGTCCTAACAGTAAGATGAATGAGACGTCTGAACAATAAACAGAAAGATGGGACAGAAGTGCAGAGTAAAATGCACTTTATTTATTCTAGCTGTAATTCATCTTTCCAAACTCTGAAACACTTCCAGGGACAAGCAGGTAGGACATGATTTTAAATTACTTTCATTTGATTCCTGATAGTCTTCTACCTTTTGTAACAACGATATGCACAACTGAAATTTGCGCTGAAGAGCTGCATAGTGACCTGCAGTTGATGGGAGAAAGAGAATTCCATTGAAATGACAGTGTTCTGATTAGACTTATTAGATTTCTCATTTTGAAGGATGTGAAACATGAAGTACTAATTGCAAGAAGACAAAATGAGTTTTCAGGTCCAAAAATGATGTCTCAGCACTTCAAAATTAAAAAACTGCTTGAGTGTGACTGTAATGCAATGTAGAAATGCTAGCAAAGAAACATCACGTACCTTACATATGTCAATGTTTTGATTGCTAATTTTGAGCTACCTCTACAGAAAATGGGGATGGAGTTCTGGGGTTTTCTTTATTTTGTAGGTTGTGACTTTTCACTTTTTGGGGGCTGTTTTGAGTTTTCAAAATTAGCCAGTAATATTCCTTTCTGGAGCTCTCTTGTGGCAATACAACTTCTGAGCGAAAGCAAGCGTCTTTCTATGTGTATTTGTTTCCAGGAGAGTTTATCGAGGTCTGATGGTAGGTCAGGTATTATGGAAGTTTTGGAATGGGAAAAGCCCAGAATTTATGGTGGTTTTCCCCACCTCAGTGAGTGCTGGCAGTAAAGGAGGTTCCCCAGTAAAAGACATTTAACAAACACCAGCAGCCCCGTCATGTTTGTACCTGCAGTGCTGCTGCTGTCGTGTGAAGAAATGCATTCCTGCCATACATCTCACTGGGCTGTGAGGTGAGAGGTCTCACAGAGCCCCAGCCTACCTGTGATCTCTGAGCATTCACATGCCAATCTTTCAAGAGATTGAGGAGCCAAGGAAGCTCAGGTTTGTCCCTTGTTACTCCCCTGCTCTGCAAATCATGGCTCCAAAGAAGCTCCCATCCACTGTTGTGTCCTTCCTGCCCTTTGCTGTGGTCCTGCTGGGGCCCTGAGTGAGCACCTACCACCTGCTGAGCCAGAGAAAGCCATGGAAACAGCTCCTGGCCTGTTCCAGTCTCCTTTAGCTCCTCTAATTCAGGATTTAAAAGTTTTCCATTTTTTCTAATGAATTAAGTCCAGAAAATGGAAACCTTTATTAACTATCACTTTGATTCAAATCATGGATAGACTGTAGCCAGTATTTTAAAGAGAAGGAGCAATGTGCTGCACAGAGGGATAAAAAAGTCCAGGAACATCACTGGACATACTGGTTTCTGTTCTATGGCACCTGTTAATTCTCTTCACTCACCTCTTCATGGTATTTAGATGGATAAGGACTGAAAAGATTGACCAAATTTTCTGAAAACTAAGCTCTGCAATCTCCCATTGCCCTCACCCTCTGTAATTATTTCAGCCCCGAAGTATTCAAGTTTTCAGGAAGTTCCCAATGAATTTTGGCAACTTTCTGGTGTACATAATGCAATGTTTCTAACATAGGTATTTAGAGTCTGCAGTAAATAATTGAAACCTTAAATTCCAATGCTTTTATGAGGGTTTCTGAAAGATTATGAGAAATAATTTTGTGCAAACCCTGCAGCCCAAGAGTTTAAATAGCTGGAAATTCTTTCTTGAAAAGAAAGCAGCAGGAAATACAATGCACCTTATTGTGGTATATTCTATGAAAGGTATTAGGTCTTAGCTAATGCCCAGGAAACAATTTTCTACTAACTGTGAAATTAGCCACAGAAAGTTGCAAATTTTCAACATCTCAAACTCTTTAACAGGATTCTACCTGAAGAATCTTGCTGTCAGGAAAACTCTGTGTGCTGCAAACTAATGTTAATTTCTTCAGAGACAGACTGGCTAATTAGTGTATTACATACATATTTGCAAAAAAGGGTGCATATTTACAGTATGCAGGAGAACTAAATGTTTATAGTATCTTTTCTCAAAATATGTATTTGTTCAGCATTTCCAGAATTTAGAGACTTCTGAGATATGCATATATTCTTTATATTCTCAATACAGAAATTTTACTTCATAGCAATTTTAAAGTGTGTTTTATTAACGTGCATCTCAGTATCCCTTAGGTACTGGCTTTTTGTCACCACATTTTGAAAAATGTCAGTGTAAAAAATTCTCTAATCCCAGCTGTTTAGTGGGTTTTGCACTTCAAGTGCTAATTACAGCTGTGCATTTAGAACAAACTCTCATAGATGAGTAATATTTAATGCAAAATGTAGTCATTTTCTTCAGATGTTTCACATTTGTGGTTTGCCCTATTTCATAAAGAAAAAGGTCTTAAACCATACTATTATGTCATGTAGGAAAAATCAGCATGACAAGATGACTTGTCAGAAGTTGTATAATTCTCTCTGAACTAGGAACTTGTAATCTCGTATATCAAAGAAGTGCTTATACTTCTAGCCCTTTTCCAAACAGCAAGCACATTTTTGATTATTTCTACTCTAATAGTCATTACTTTTAATAATGTGGACTTGAATGACTCAGATCTCTCTGATGGAGGCAATATTCTAGTCCAAATGAATGTTATTTTGCATCTGCATGTAAGTGTGGGTTAGTCTCTTCTGCAGGCATGATTAACATCTATTGACACAATTTTCTAAACCACAAATAACCAGGAGAATTAAGTATGTGGGTAGTTTTAGTGAGAACTATTCTCAGGCTTAGTTTTGTATTAAGGGAAGTACCTTGTCGTGTTGATCATCATTTCATAAGTGTTGATGAATTGCTCAAAAGAATGTTTGGTTTAGGGTGTTGAATCCCAAGAGTTTTCATTATAATAGCAGTTTTATATTTCAGGTCAGAATGGCCTGTATTAAAGGCTCATAATTTAGAATAATTTAAGAGATATAGCCACATGCAAATAATCTGGAAGCCCCCTGACTTCCTGTAAAACCATTATCTAGCAGAGTGTTTGCATTAGCCAAGACAGGTAATAGTTATAGTTCAAAAACATTCCTGAGCCTCTTCAGAACTAGAACCAGGGTCATCCTAAATCTTTAAGTAAGACTTATCAACAAAATGATGTTACAGAGGAAACTAGTAATTACCAGGCTATGTTAGAGGCTGCTTAGTGTCTCTCCCTGCTCATCTGTCCTGCTGTATCAGACCTCTTGAGAATGGTCATTTGCAGGCAAGTAAGACTGCACTATACTTAAGTAAAGTTGCTCACCACTTCCCATCGTAGTGTCTTGGTTTGTGTGTAAGATCTGGGAGTAAAACTGGCCTGTGGACTGTCGACGGGCTGCAGGTTCTTTGGGGAGAAAGTGCAGAGGTTCAGTACAGGTTGGTGTTTGTGTTCCCCATCTCCCAAGCATCCAGACAGAAGGGCTAAAGGCAAGAGGAGGATTTGGCAAGGTATTAACAGAAATGGAATAAGGAGCAAATGGAGGTTAACGTTATTGTTAACATGTCTTCCCTGAAATTTGGTGCAGTAAGGGAAAGGACAAACTGTTGCAGGAATGCCTTTTGCTTCCTTAAAACGTGGTAGATGTGGTGTGTAAGGTTGTCAGTGAATTTCTTTTGTATTCCACACAGAAAAAGTCCATATTGCAATACTACACGAGGTATGTTCTCCCCAGGCGTGCACTGAGCCAGGCTGTGCTGCAGTACACTCCAAATGGTCCTTTAAGTTGCTTTATTATAGTTTCATTAGCTGTGTAGTTACATTAGTGCTGGGCTGTGCCCAGGCAGCTGTGCCTGCCTCTCTGGAGGAGCTCATCCAACGCACTTTGCTCTGGTGCCTCCATGGACTTTGTGCTGGAGCTGGGGATCTCCACCATTTCAGAGCAAGCCAGTCTGCTGTGGTATGGAGGCTGTAGCTGTTTTTCACATTGGAAAGCCTCTGGGGAAGTGCTGTGTATCTCTCAGAGATGCAGCAGAATCCTCTTAGCTTTGAAAAAGGAGCTTGTTACTTCTTACTTGCATACGTTGCAAACTGTGTCCCTCAGTTAATGAACGTGAAGAGAAAATGGAATAATTTTCTTGTTTCAGCAGATATATGCTGTGCCTCTCCAGGAACACGGTGTGTAATGAAGCCATGAAAGTTCCTTACAGCTCTCTGTGCAGTGTAGCACCATTTTCTGGTTTGCACACCAGCAGCAGGAGGGATTTCTGGCCTCAATTTGAAATAACGACATTGCTTGCCTTGCTTACAGACACTGCCATCCTGCCTGGTGTTGCTCACTTAAAACTGTTACAAATCCCTTCTTGATTCTCTTATTAATGAAAAATATAGGAGATCCTCTTTCTATTGGGTGTTGTTTGGTACTTCATATTCTAATAATTACTAAAGCTATTCTTTGTTCTACAAATAGATTTTTGATAGAACTCATACTTTGGAAATGTAGTAGATTCATAGAAATTTAGTAGATTCGCTGTGTTCTGTAGTTGGGGACATTGTTCATGGCTCTGGCTTCTTTGTGGCATAACACAAATTTAAACTAGCATTATGGTTTTATGTCCTGTACTTATTTAGCAATGAAGAGCTTCTCAGTAAAATCTTACCAGTTTGTGACTGGCTACAGAATTGGCTATTAACATACATCACATCGTTTGGAGGATTTTTCTCCAAGCAAGACCTTATTATTAGGAGGAAAGTAATTTCTAGGTAGAACTAATCACCTGAAAGATTAATTAGTTGGGTACTTGGAAAAACTGTTCTTTCAAAGTGAAGAATGATGGATAGTGTAATTGGGATGTTGCATTTAAAGGCAGCACAAAATAAAAATTGTTCTCATGTCAGGATTTAAGTTCCAGATAACAGAGATTCTGCTAATATAATTCTTTCCTTTTTTCTCCCAGCTGCTTATTGTTCTTATTTACTTTCTTTTAAGTAAGAGTGCACATGCTCTTGATATGAATTTCATTTCACATTCAGATTACTTCTTTCTCTCACTGTCTCATCAAAGCAAACACCCCTGTACTCAAATCTGGCATAAATATCCCAGTTTAATTCTGTAGAGCATTCTAATTTTATAATTGGGCAACACAGGTGCAATTTGATTTCCCTGGTAATGCCACCTTTTCTGCAGCATACTGCAAGCCATAGGAGGATTACCTGAAAAGTTGGTCAGATGGTGTTAACAGGGCTACAGATGAACATTTCCATAAATCACAACAATCAGTCCACATCTTAACAAGACGTCAGTCAAAATAATTTCTACTAGTCCCCAGATGTAGGTTCTGCTGCTCAGCCAGATCAATTTTTGTATTAGTCTGTGCTTGATTTAGCCTGAACAGCTCTGTCAAACCCTGTATTATTCATGACATACATTTGCTTGGACCCCTGCCTACTCCCTCCATCCATTTGTGTGCCAGGCAGTGTCTGCTGTGTCCAATCCCTGTTGATGCACCATGCACCAAGCCCTGCTGTTCACATGCCTGCTTGCCTGCTGACCAGCTGTACCTGGTGCAGGCAAAGCCTCTCTGGAGTGCAGCAGCTGTGGAATACGTGCTCCTTCCTTGGGCCCCAGGTGCCTGCAGGCTGTGTGACAGTGGATGCTCTGCTGTTCCAAGGTGGGGCCAAAGCCCCGTCCCATCTTGTCCCCAAGAGAAGCAAACCAAGCCACCGAGCAAGGACATGAGTCCCTGTTCCAAGGAGCAGCATTCTGGGGGTCACTGGAGTTCAGAGAGCTCAGTTAGATCTTCTTTTAGATCTGCTTAAGCATGGGCTTTGGATGTGCTCCAGTGACACAACTGACTCTCATCCCTGCCCCCCTTTCACTCCCCAAATTCTTTCGCTTCCTTTGCTGGTCATTACATTCACCACAATCACTAAATACTGTGCCATCCTGCAGGGGTATATCTTTACTGAAATTCACAGCTTCTGGTGGCACAATGCATGTAAGAGTTTGTAGCATGACATTTCCAGTGGCTTTCCTCTCCTGTCTGGATTCCCACCTTGGAGATTCACCAAGGGTGTATTTATTGGTCCATAGCCCACCTGTTGCTCTTGCATAAAGCTGCAGTGCAACAGGGCTGCAGGCTTTGTTTTGGTACAGCCTGAAATTCAGGCCCAGCACTTGTTCACTGAATGCTTGGTTATATATGAAGTGAAATACATGAAATTTAATGTTAATTTAGTCAAAAACTGAAATTATCTATGTGTGAGAGTGAGAGAAAATTCTCTTCAGTTGCTGCAGCCATAGACATGCTTTATTCTCAGCAAATAGTGTAACCTTTTTAATGCTAAAGACAACTAGCAAAACCATGTAGTGGAATAATATAAATCCAGTATTAATTCATGCTGTTTCTCAGCAACATATTGCTTTCTAGGCTGAAGTACACAAATTAGCACTGGTTTAGTTTTGTATTTAGCATAGTTTAGGAGATCTGCTGCCAGTTTACATAAAGCAGAACAAATATACCACTGAACATCTGAAATATGTTTTTTCAAAACTAGGTTCTAATTAATACATTCAGGATTTGCATTAACAAACAAGTTTGAACTTCACTACTGTCAACAAGTTGTGATCTGCTTTTTTTGTTTTCTTCAGAGGTGTGTGGAAAACCTCCACTGGATGTTGGTCTGAAAACTGTAGCTGATTTATCATAATCCTTTAACAATTCATCCATTCCAAGGCTGTTAAAAAGTGCTTGTTTTTTTTCAAACTCACAAGAGACAGTATGTGTACTTACATTTTTCCTTGAAAGACCAAGAGCTTTTCAATCCAGAGACAGAAATGTACAGAATCTGTATAAGTAAGTGGAGAAAGTGCACATTTTCTGACAGTAAATGTTTCTGCTCAAGTATTTGGACTGGATTATAATGAAGCTTTGGTTAAGCAGATTAAACAGACAAAAGCAGTGAAACTTCAAAGGCTGACCAAATGTGCTGAGGTTTTTATTTCCCCAGTCTGTAATGCCTGCTTTTGCCTTCCTCTCATTAGCACAGAAAAATAAGCCAGTAGAGCATAATGCGTTGTCCCTCTGTAGTGCCTGCAGCGAGTGATTCCTAACGGGGCTCTAGGGGTGAGTATCGAAGGCTTTTCCAACGTAGCAGTACATAATAGACCTCCTGTGAGAAAGGTTTTAAGAGCAACTGCACAGCTGAGAGTTCAGCTGTTGGTAGAGCTCCTTTTAGATACCAAGATGCAAAAGCTTCCTTCCAAACACAGATGTTAAGTCTGTGACTTAATCCAGTGGTTAATTAACTATTTTTACTTGCTCAAAACAGCAGAAGAAACTCTGTGCTTTGGTAAGCTACAAGGAATAAGGTAAAGCAGTGTTCACTGGCATGGTGTAACAATCCAAACTGATTTGATATTTCTAGGTTGCATTTTCCAGTATTCTCTACAGAACAGTTAAGTATGCATCTGTTATGGTTTTTATTGTGAAAAGCATTTCCTGCTCTGTGGGATTGATTTGGGCTTTTGTGTCGCTTAGTCAAGGAGTTATCAGAGACCACACAGAAGTTGGAAGTTTTAGTCAGGGGGGAAAGTTGAATATGTTTAGAATATATAAAATAATAAAACTAAGTTAATTTTATTTTAGAAGTACAGAAATTATGTAAGCTCTGTAACAGGTTCCTGTTAAGCTCATTTCATAATGTTACAGTTCATTAACTAATACAGTGTATATGAGAAGTAACAACACTGGACATAGTTGTTAAACAGCAGTGAATTTGTACACTTTGTACATCTGTGTGGTTTCGCATTAATTTTGAAAAATTAATTCAAATCAAATGGACTATTTTTGGATCTCTGAATATTTTGAACGGCCTGAATACCTGTGAAGCAGCAAAATCTCATCCTGAGCAAGTAAATGCCATTTCTTTGATTTAATCACCCACCTCCACATACCACAGAGCCCCACGGATCTTGCAGATGGGGATGCTTTTGCTGGATTTTTCTAGAACTGGACTCTGATGCTATAGAACAAAAGCATTTTCTAAGCTCCACTCAAATAATACTATTGCTAAAATTTGTCATGTTGTAAAAGCCTTGCCAGAAGGTGCATGAAAAGAACCTCTTAATAATTTTGGAAGAAAGGCTCTTTAATTTGAAGAAGGAATCTGTGGAGTCAAGACAGAAAAGCTGACCAAGTCACATGGCCTTTTGATATTAAATTTAATACTCTTCTTATTTTGCTACATGACCAAGCCCTTTATGCTAAATGCCTGAGATACATGCCTTGTCATTCAGAAAGCAAGTAAATTTGTAAGCTACAGAAGTTTTGTCTATGAGTTGTTAGTTCTTCCTCACTGTTGTGCTGTGAGGTCGCAAACAACTCCTCCTAAAATGACATGAGATGCTTCTGCCTTGGTAAATCAGCAAGATGAGAGTGGAGAGCAGAACTGCAGGATCTCCCAGGCCACTGACTGCCCAGACTGGCTCAGAGGCACCTGAGAGAGGTGAATGTTTGTGTACCTGAGCAATTATGGACACCTTTTTAATGAAGTAGGAGCTTGGTTTGGCAACTTCCTCGCAGTTACTTGCAATGAGGGAACTTCAAGTAGTCCCCTATAATTTTAGACGTAGTGGAGTAAATGGAGAAGCCAGATGGGAAGTAACAAGTCAACAGACAAAGGAGCTTCAGAGACAGCTCTTGCCTTGCATGAGAAAGATGAACTATGAAACCCTCTGTTCATCATGCTGTAGCCTGTGCAGCACTCAGGGAGCCTGGCTGCTGACAGGCAGGCTGACAGGCATCTGCAGCTGACTTTCTTAAGTCAAAATCAGCAAGATTTTTAGTTCTTTCTCTAGGAAAAGTCCCTTTCCTTTTTTTTTAAGTCAGCCTGTAAGTTCTTGTGTCATTTTTAGCTTCTGTGTCTGCAGAATTTTAATTTCACTTCTACGGCACAAACTAAAGCAAAACGCACAACATTTGCTTGCAACTTGAAAAGACAGTTTCATAATTCAAACTCAGAAGGGGCAACTTTGTCAACAAGGCAAAGGTATCAGTGTCATCAAATTGTGAGTGTTTTTTAACATTTTTCATTTCTTTAAAATTAAAAGGCTTCTTCGAATTCACTTTTTAAAATTGGTTTCAAAGCAGTATAATAGGCCAACACAATTTGAAGGTCATTTTCCTCCTCCTGTTTCAGAGATACCCAAAGAGTTTGTGCTTTTACTGTCACATGGTCTTTCAATTTAAAAATGCTTCCTTCCGAGACACATCTCATTCAGAGTAAGATGCCTTAGGAAAGACGGGAACTTGATTTATAATAGGAAAAAACTGTGTGAGAAGGTAGTTAGTTATGAAGGGAACGTTATTGAGGAGCACTTTCTGCATACAAGGAGCGATACTATAGCATTATTTGGAGTAAATACTATTATCTATTTATTTCACAATTTATGCTGATTTTCTGTACTATGTTGAGTCTATTTACTGTTTACTGCAGTAGGAAGGAGCAGGTGCATTTTTTGGTAGACCTTGACACTTCAAGACCATCATCTTTTTACATAAGGGTTTTTACACACATCCAAGGTTTGAATTTTATCCAAGTCATAGGAATTCACATCACTTCATGAGTAGATGTATCTGGTGTTTCAAACCAATGTAATGGATTTAGTAACTGAAAATAGGTCAATGTTACTGTGTCTGCCACACAGAAATATATCAGTACATTTCTTTTTTTTTTCCCCTTTTCTCTCTTTTAAGGGTCAGAAGGCTTGGATAGAGAAGACCTTTTCTAAAAGAGAATGCATCTATGTAATTGCCAACAACAAAGACGTTACCAGGTAACATTTGAAATTTTTGTTTCAACAGAAAAGCTTAATACCAGAAAAACTCAACTTGATTTGGGTTTAGACGTGTGAAACCCAGTTTAGTCACTGCCTGTAGAAGGAGACAGGGGAACAAAGCACAAGTCATGCTTGCACTCCAATCTGCACAGAGCCATGGGACATTTCACACAGAGATGAGAAGGCTGGGAGCAGGAGAGATAGTGAGTTGTTAGTTCCTAGCTTTGCAAACTATAATAGATTCATACTGAATTCTGAAAGCAAGGTGCAGTAATGTGGTGCCATCATCCTTCACAGCTGGCATGATGTTACCAGTGACAATAGCAGACAGGGGGATTTGATTTCTTAGTCTAAATATTAATGTGGCTTCATGGGCTAGCTGCATATTGTGGTCCAGCTTGTGTGGATAACAGAACAGTTAATGTCACATGCAAGCTGTCACCTGTAAGTAAGAAATAGGTGGTCAGTGCTCCTGTCCTGCATTCTTCCTCCTTGCCTGGCCTTTTACCTAGAACAACTTTCCAGTGCATAACACAAGTGAAGTGAATTTTTTTCTCTTTGCGCGTTAAAAAAACACCTAAGCCTGTTAATTCTGTCGTATATGTGTGAGGTGGTTCTATTATTCATGTACAGCAAGGCTTGGGCACTTGAAAATCTAATTTCTGATTTTTTTTTTTAATCTTGAAGATACTGTAATCAAAGTAATTTCAAATTTTAACCTCCAGGTGCTGCTGTGGCCAGCTCATTAACCAACATATTCCACCTCCTCCAAGTATAACAGCTAATAAAAATGAAGAAGAAACGAAGCAAGTGGAAGCTCAGCCAGAGAAATGGTCTGTCAGTAAACACACCCAAGCATACCCAACTGATGCCTATGGAAACCTGGAATTCCAGGGAGGAGGACATTCAAATAAGGCCATGGTAAGGAGCTTAGGGTACTCTTAAGGTATTTATTCATCTGGTGTTCAACAGACTCTTGAGTTTTCTTAGCAGTAAAAGTAACAGCAATTCAAACTGCTGCAAAAATTCTTTGTTTTTCCTCTCTTCTGAAGAAATCCAAACTTAGATGTGTTTCTTTGCTTGAAAATTGTAAAACTCCCTCTTCAGGATGAAAGGCAAACAGTAACCACTCTTTGCTCAGCCAATTTACAGAACAGGTTGAGTGACAGCATTACACATTGCTCTTTGCAGTACATCCGTGTGTCGTACGACACTAAACCAGATTCTCTGCTGCATCTCATGGTGAAAGACTGGCAACTGGAACTGCCCAAACTCTTAATCTCTGTCCATGGAGGCCTCCAGAACTTTGAAATGCAACCAAAATTAAAGCAAGTGTTTGGAAAAGGTCTGATAAAGGCTGCCATGACCACAGGAGCTTGGATTTTCACTGGTGGTGTTAGTACAGGTAAGCAATTGCCATCACTTTAAGTTTACTTAAGAATTCAGTGATGTTCATTCAGTAATCTTTCCCACAGGCAGAAGATTTAAGTCTACGTGAACGAGTCATTACCCACTAGACCAAAAAAGGAGCATTGTAATAATTTGTGTTAATCTCCTACCCAGCCCAGACCATAAGATTTTCCTGGGTCAGTATTGATTTGCATTACTCGGTGTTTCCCCTGAAAACAAATTTCAGCCTTGGTTTCAGTAGCAAGGAATCTACCACTAGTTCTAATACACTACTTTTAGTCCTTGGTTATCCTTGTAGTTAAGAAGTTTCCTACTCCAAATTTAGCTTTGGCATGTTTGGTTTTTTTTTGTACAAAGATCTTTTTATTACTAAAAGTGTATTTCCTGATGTCATGGTTTGTGTCCAATGAGTGACATACTTCGAGATGGACAAGGGTACAGATTACACTGTGGCAAGTGGGTAAGGGGGTAAGTCTTCCACAGACTTCACTGAATTCAGCACAATCATGTGAGAAGGTCATGGGACTTACACACAACCATTACAAAAGAAAACCATGGTTGTCTGCATTGCATGTTCTAATATATAGTACTAGTACCAGTTTAGTAGTGAAAGCAGCCTAGTAGCTCCATGAGAGGCAAGAAGAAAATTCCGTTGTTTAGTGATCAATCTAAAGCACCAAAAATGCATTAAATTAATTGTACCTATAGGTGTCATTCGTCATGTGGGAGATGCCTTGAAAGATCATTCTTCCAAATCCAGAGGACGAATATGTGCCATAGGAATTGCGCCGTGGGGCATTGTAGAAAACAAGGAAGATCTAATAGGAAAAGATGTAAGTGTTTAAGGGAACAGCTGTGTAAAAAATACATTGTTAATATTTCTGAAGTATTACTTTTTTCCATTTCTAAAGCATGTCTAGGAGGTAAAATTGAACAATTTCTTGAAAAAAACCTATTGTTTAAGTATATTTCTCAGGTTGTCAGATATGACCTTAGAGTAAATATAGAATTAGTGAGGTTTTAATTGCTTTCATTAGTAAAGACCTCTCTGTGGTGACAGTTTTATGTCCTAACTTCAGTGTGGCACATTGAGCCTTCTATAAATCATGTAAGGGCCTTACTGTATGTGCAAGGCTGGCATTTACTATAGGTGGGTACTCTGGAGTGGCATATGAATTACTAGGAACTCCAAATGAGAATGTGTTTTCTAATGCACTAAGAGGATTATGTAACAACACGGTGTGTGAACAAGGAGAGCACGGTAATGAGCTTAGGGGAACATGCAGGGGGGTGCACAATCTGACTGTCATCCTCCAAAGAAAACAGTGCTGTCAGGAGTACAGATTTGGAATGTAAAAGCAAGCTCCATTTCTAGTTCTCCTCTGGTTTTTGTTATAAAGGTTTGCTTGGTTTGTTTGTTCAGAAGACTCTGAGTGTGCCTCTGTTGGGTGGTGTGGGGCATTTTCCCATTTGGTTCTTAGTTCTAATCTAGATGCATCTCTCCTCTTGACACACAGGTAACACGAGTTTACCAAACAATGTCAAACCCTTTAAGTAAGCTCTCTGTGCTCAACAGTTCCCACACCCACTTCATTCTGGCAGACAATGGCACATTAGGTAAATATGGAGCTGAAGTAAAGTTACGGCGTCAGTTGGAAAAACACATTTCCCTCCAGAAAATTAACACACGTAAGTATGAGTGGGGCAAGCTGTAACTATAATGTCTTGAAGCAGGGGAAGGAGGGCTTGAAGTACTTGAAAGTATGGAAATTAAAGGTTTCTTCCAGCTCTTTCCAGTGGAAATGTGATCAGGACTGTGTGACTGAACTAGAACATGTGCTGTCTGATACGTGGTGAAAGAGCCCACATCAAACTGGGCAGAAAAATCATGGAGTAAGGATTGCATACAGGGATGAAGAAAAATTGACAAATAATAGCGAGGAGAAGCTTCAAAGCAGTGAGAATCTAAGGAAAAGGAAATGCAAAGAATTTGTGCACTTCTAGGCTAGAATTCATAAGCGTCCGTAAACACACAGAATGAGGAGATTTTTCACAGCTCCTGTTTACAGGAATCCTGTGCAGCTTAGTAGTTTCTGATTCTGAATGTCCACACAAGCATTTTGTTTTCTCTTTTATATACAGAATTGTTTCATTTGAAATATCACACTCAAAATGCCTGATAGACTTTACCAGGCATTTTGATTTTTAATGACAATTTAGACAATTTCATCTTAATGCTTTCGTATTTAGAGTTTTGTGCAGTTTTAAAATTTCTTCCAGTTATTAGGGCCTCGCTAAAATAATTTCCTAGAACTTTTCTCATCATTATTTAGAAAAAAAATTCTTTTAAAAACCATATTTTCACTAACATGTAAAAAAATTGTTTTTAAAAGATGCAATAAAAAAATATCTAAAGTATTTAAAAATAACCCCACAACCCTAATTAAAAATGGTCAAAAAATGTTAATAGTCTTTGAATTCAAACATCAGTTAAGAGCTACTGGAGAATTGACATCAGTTCTACCAGATGCTTTTCTTACCTCTTACTGGTGCCCCTGTAAACTGTGTTAGCCTGTAAAAATAAAAGAAACATCCAGAATGGCAATTGCATTGAACTCCACAGAAGTTTCTTACAGGGTCTAAGTGCTCTTACGGGTAGAGCAGAAAAATCAAGTAGAGTGCCAGGTAAAGCCAAAAGGCACAATTAGAGATCAGCCCTGAGGTATCCAAATGTTCTGGGGAGTCTCTAAGCACTGGCCTGTGCCTATGGCCAGCCTAAGGAACAGCTCAGGAAAATGCTGCCCCTTGCCTTTGAGCATGGAGGCAGTGCCAGGTACTGCTGCCCACAGATGGAAACAGCTCAGCCTGCCTTTGTCATCTTTGTCTTCTGCAGAAGTGCTGGCAGAGCTGGAAGGTTGTAAAAGGGAGCATTAGCTTGAAAGATCAGGAATTCAGGGCCCAGAGACAAGATGTTCTGTGTTTTAATACCTCTGGGGCTTGGGGATATCAACTCTGATTTAGGTAGTGTTTGATGATTTTTGAAAAGGGCAAAGTTGGGAATACACATAGAAACCTGTTCTGTGAAGGGCTGTAGTACACCTGCTAGTTACAACAGGGAGTTGTTTTGTTTCTTCTTAATCACTCCAAGCACAGGCACCTCTGCTGGAAATCCCAGGAGGAATCACTAAAGATTTCACGGACACACAGGCCGGCCCATTCTCTGTGACTCCTCCTTATGAGAGCTGGGGTGTACAGACAGGAGGATGTCAGGAAGCTTCTACTGTTACTGTGCATGGTGTTCCTGTTCTTCAGAGAGGAATCAAGGTTGACAATATGAACTCTTTCATGTGTTCTCAGCCAAACAAATAAAGTCCATCTTTATAAAGTGCTGGTCATTTCACAGATTAAGAACTGAATTCGAATGCTTATGATAGTGGAATTAGCATTCAGGTAATGTTTTGTCCTTCATTTCCCTAAGTTTCTTGTGACCAAGGCTACTAAGACCATGTGACCTGTGGGCTTCCCTTTGTCATCCTATGCCTGGAGATCACAGTGAGGCAGGGACAGCAAAGGGATGCTCAGCTGTCGTCTCTTCCATCGGCCAACCATTTCAGCCTCATGATAAAAACACTAATTTCATTTTTTTATCTTAGGAATAAGCATAGGTATGTCACCTTACTGAAGACTTCCCATAGGTAACCAATGAAGAGGTAAAGTATCAAAAGCTGGGAGCCATCCAAGTAACAGTGAAGCTGATGAAGCAATAGGACAGTCTTGTTAGCTGCTTTATCTGTACCAGGTGTCTGTTGAGAGAGGTTACAAACACCCACCCACACTGAGTGGACAAGTTATCAGTATGGAGCTGATGCAAAAGCAAGGGCAGAGAGACATCTTAATCTTTTCCTTTTGGGCTTGGGGAACAGCATATGGACGTTTTTGCTCACATTGGCCACGAAATGGCCATCATTTTTCCTGAGGGCTCTGGTTGGAGGAGGTGCTCTAACACAGAAATCACATCCACTTACCTCAGTTTCTTAAACTAAGTTTCAATGACACTTCTTTTTTTTTTTCCTTGTTTCTCTTTTTCTGGTTTTTGCAGGACTAGGGCAAGGTGTTCCTGTAGTTGGGCTCATAGTGGAAGGAGGTCCCAATGTGATCTCCATTGTCTTGGAGTGTCTGCGGGAAGAACCCCCTCTCCCAGTTGTGATCTGTGATGGCAGCGGGCGAGCATCCGACATTCTGTCATTTGCACACAAGTATTCAGAAGAAGGAGGGTAAGGTTTCAAGATCTTCACCAAAGCTGTGTAGGACTATATGCCTTGCTTTCATAGAGCTTCATTTAAAAAAACCCTCAAGGACAAAATGCTGCTAACAGAGGCATTCTGCTGTCAGGCAGCTTTTGTTGCCCGTTTGGTCTTAGCCCTGAAGTTAGTGAGTAGAAGTTGTTACCACTTAGAATGCATGTTATGGTCCTTTGAAATGAGCTTTCTCTCAGTACAGCACACTGTTTTACAAGCTCCATCAGAGTTTGCTGCACTATACTTAGTGCTGGGTTGGGCATAGTAGAAGCAAGGACAAGTTCCCAGGAGTAACTCTTTTCTTCAGGCCAGGGCTGAGGTTAATTAGTGCATGGATTTGCAAAATTTGTACTGCCTGATTCTGCTGTGTTGTGTGAATGAACTTCAATGTCCAATAGTGCCAGACCAGCTGTGGAAATTTTGGGCTTCCTTCATTCTCTTGCTTTTGCCTTCTAGGGAAACACCTTGTATATTGTCTTAATTAGGTTATGGCATACCTGTCTTGTGCTGAAGATAGAACCTATTTCTTTGACTGAAGTTGAAACTTAGCTTGGATTAAATATTAAGCAGACAAGTAGTGTTCCAAGCAGTGTAGATGTTATTTGCTGAACTAGGAGAGCAGCTCTTATGCTGGATTTTGTTGGTGTTTACACATAGCACGTATTTAATTGCACCAACAGTATTTATGGTTCAGCAGCTTTCCTTTCTGTGTAACAAGCTTCCTTAGTTTAGATCAAACTTGGCTTGCTTTTTTGTTTTCCTTTCTTATTCATTCTTCCTATCAGCTCATAGGTAATTGAAAGAGCTTATCAGGATCAGTCTCTCAGAGATATGCTCACTGCATGACTTTCCCTCCCAGTGAGAGTGCATATGATGCAGTGTCCAATTTTCTTCTCCAATAATTATGATGAATGTGTTCGTCTAGTAACGCAGATCTGTAATGAGAATTTTTTGTTTGTCCAATCATTCTCTCACAGTGAACTTTGAATTTTACTGCATCTCTCAGGCACCTGCTGGTAATATTTGCCATAATCTGAAAACACATGTGTTTTGTTGGGAAATGGATGAAGATTGAAGAGCTGTTTCCTATTGCTTTGGGAGAGCAAACATTCCTGACCTTTCTAGAATGTTTTCAATCTAATTTCTTTAATTATCTTATGGATTATTCATTTGTTTCTCAGTTGGGTATTACGAGGTTTCAGATGCATTAGCAAATTCAGTCCTCTGTTTAAGACCATAACCAAGGTGACATATCAGAAATGTGAAATATTTTGGGATTTTTGGCTATATGCAAAGGGATTTGGAACATTTAGAAGCAAAGGTAGGGGTCCTGTAAGGCCTAGCAATAAAATCCTGAAGACTGAACTTGTTAACAGAAGTATATCTATGATATATAAGAGGAATATCTGGGTATTATAGTTTCTTAAACAGCAGGCCTCCTGAATATATATTCATTCTGGCAATGTCTTCTTTTATGTCTCATTTTTCATTCAGGATAATAAATGAATCCCTTAGGGACCAGCTTCTAGTTACCATCCAGAAAACATTTAACTATAACAGGAATCAAGCTCATCAGCTGTTCGTCATTCTTATGGAGTGCATGAAAAAGAAAGAACTTGTAAGTATCCTAAAAGTAGCTCACAAAGGTAATTTCTGTGACCAAACTTTATAGAGTACTTTCAAGTGCCATTTTCCCAAGGTTATACTTTAAACTTTTTTTCCCCCATATAGCTGCATTAAATGTACACATTCAGAATGAAGAATTTGGGGTTTTTGGTCTGCATTTTGTATTAAGTTTGTTAACACAGAATATTTGGTTATTCTGCTTTTGAATTATTACTCTTCAAATATGTAGTTAAGTGGCTAAGCTTTACATTAATTACTATTTTTAAAATTATTGATTTGCAATAGACTGAACTAAGCAAATGTGACTAAAAATAATTGCGTTTTTTAAACTTGGTTCTGCCTTTTTGATTGTCATATGTAACACATCCTGCAGCTAAAAAGTATTTGAGTGTTATCATCAATAAAATCAATAAAATGGATGCTATTATCTTGGGTAACTAGCATTTCCATTTCCATTACTACTGGGAAGTAATAGAACCATCACAAAACAATCAGTTTTGCATGGCAGTTGTGTCACCACTTTTTAGAATACATGGGTTTGGTGAAGATTTTTCATCAAGTTTGTCATATTCTTCAATGCAGGGGTATTTTAGGATAACTTCACTGAAAGAATTTAATTAAACACTTCTGTGAAAATTAAATTTCAAAGAAAAATTTAATGGAACTGTACTTTTTAAAAAATCTTAAGTTGTAGGAAATAGTGAAGCTGCACCATTCTGCTCTGTTTTCTATCCACATGTTTAGTGTCTCTCTTTCCTGTGTTGTAACCGTGTGTGTTTGGTTTTGTGCTGCCCTTTAGATCACCGTGTTCCGCATGGGCTCGGAAGGGCAGCACGACATTGAGATGTCCATCCTAACTGCCCTCCTTAAAGGTGGGTGTTCCAGGCACTCAGGAAGGCTGCACAACAGCATCCCAAGAGGACATTCCTATGCACTGTCTGGTGTTCACTCTTCCCTTGGATTTTAACAAGTACCTGAACGTGTTTGGTTAATGTTCAGATCAGCATGAAGCATAAAATCAGATTGAAAGTTTTGTGTGGCTTTCCTCCCCTGAAAGCATGGGATGGGAGTGCTGCAACAACTGTACTGCTGATATTGCAGCTCATTCTATTGCAGTTCTAGCATACATTAATAAAGTTAGGGGAAAAAAGTTGGAAGATGAAAGGCTGTCTGCATTTTTCCAGATCTCAGATTGAACAGAAACAACTGTTTTCTGTCTGTGGGTATACAGTAGTTGATACAGGCTCTATATGGGATCTCTGGAGTCCCCAAATTTACACTTTTATCTACAGTATCAGCCAGAGGAGCTGAGAGGGGTCTTTAAGAAGAGTTAAATGTCTGTCTTTAGCATCAGAATAAAAGTCAATGTGGAAGCTTTAAAAAAAAAGGGAGACAATCTCATAAATTTTTTGAAAATTAGGATTATGGCATTAAATGGAAGATACTATAATTTGGTTGGATAAATCCACTGTTTTGTGTCAGAATTATTCTAATGGTAGTATGATATGGAGCCAGGCTTGCTGTTTTTTCTAGTTATTGCAGAAGGTTGTCCAGTCTTGTTTCATCATGTGTGAAATATGGAACATCTGTGTGTTTCTCTTTAGGTACCAATGCATCTGCTCCAGACCAGCTCAGCCTGGCTTTGGCCTGGAATCGTGTAGACATTGCACGCAGCCAAATCTTTGTCTTTGGACACCACTGGCCAGTAAGACAAAGTTTTCTTTGTCATTTTGTTTGTCAGTAGTTTAAATTAAGTTGTGTAATATTTACACCTTGGATTTTGATGCTGCACTGGCAGTGATGGTGAAACTGCAGTTCACCTGTGTGAACTGTAACTCCTTTATTTAAGCTATTTTCACGTCTCACTGTGTTGATGCTTTTTGCTTTACTGTGTGAACCATCTGATGCTGAATTACTCCAAAGTGTCATGAGGAGAGCAGCAATCCAGTTTTCTTCTCTGTGAAGATAATGTAACCTAAGCTTTTATGTGGAGCAAGTTAAGTCTCCAAAGTGTGGTGCATGTGTGCCTCTGCCCTGGGCAGATAGGTTGGAGAGGGGAAGGACTTTAGCTGAAGAATAAAAGTGTCTCAAGAGGTATAAACAGAAAAACTCTGCAGAACAGAAATTAACCAGTGAGTGGCTCTGTCCTCTCCTCTCTGCTCTGCAGTATGGATGCTATTTGGCATCATGCTGTATTCTTGTTAGGCTCTTTCTGTCCAGCTCTTGTTGCTATTTATTTTGACAACTATTGCTTTCAGAGAGAGCAAAGAAACTAAAGTGTCCCTGTCCTCTCACACTGATTTTGTTTTTCAAGAGAAATCCTCCCCAGTCAATCTCCTTCACTGCTTTGACTTTCAGTGTTATTAAGTTAGACTTAACAGCTTTTAAAAAAGGGTAAAGCTGTGACTATGCAGAAAGGCCCTTAAACTTAGAGAAATTACCATTTTTAGTTGACTCAGTGTGAGAAGTGGTGACTGGGGAGTGAGCTTGGTAGGAGTGTACTCAATTAAATAGTTACTCTAAGATCAATTAGATTTCTAATACTTTATTGCATTATAAATACAGCCTTTAGGAAGCCTTACAGCTCCTGATGGTACAGCTCCTGAGAAGGAAAAGAAATCTCCAGCACCTCAGACTAAAGGAGGCAGAGGGAAAGGAAAAGGGAAGAAAAAGGGAGGAAAAGCAAAAGAAGAACCAGAAGAAGAAACAGACCCAAGAAAACTCGAACTCCTGAACTGGGTGAGATGAAAGTATTTGTATAAATAACTGCTGAATATTTTTTTTTCATTCTGAGGTACAAAGACAGAAAGAAGATAGACACTTTCATTCTGTAGAATGCTCTTTTGCACATTCCCATGAGATCAGGTGTAGATTCTGCAGGAATGCTGTTTAGTGTTTGAGCCAAGAATCCCTCTCTCATCCCATGAGCACCACATGCAGCCATATCTCAACAGTAGAAGTCAGTACTGAGCTGCAGCATCTTCTTCCCTGCACTTGTCAGAAGGAAATAAGACCACCAGTGAACATCTTCCTTCTATGAATGCGTTAGTTTAATTTGTTCCTGTCATGCTGAGCAAGTAAATCCCTTTTTCACCTAATGTGTCAATCGTGGTATGCGTGGTTTAGTTAAAAATACTGAACAAAATAATTGAAAGCTACAGTTTTATTGCTAAAGGTTTGAAAAACTCTGCTATCTCTACTCACTTCATGTGGTTAAAATGTTACTTTCTAAATTCCTTTTTACTCAAAGACTAATCAACATATGTGGGAACTCAGTCCATATCCTAAGTAGTGAAAATGGCTGTGGTTGCTACCCAGCCAACTCATTTGTACTCACATGGTCTCACGTTCTCCACCCTGCAATTCAGGTGAACTCCCTGGAGCAGGCTATGCTGGATGCACTGGTCCTGGATCGAGTGGACTTTGTGAAACTGCTTATTGAGAATGGAGTGAACATGCAGCACTTCCTGACTATTCCTCGCCTGGAGGAACTTTATAATACTGTGAGTGAGCAAAAATACTAAAAAGCCCTGTGATATTTTGCCACTATATTGTATGTGACTTGAATCACCACGGAAAGGTTTATAAAAAGGGATATTACACAGCTCTTGATAGAAGGGTGTTTGTCACTGTAGCCCAGTTCCTTCTTTTCACTGTGTGTGATGGCACATGGTTGTTGTCTAAAGATCTGCTTAAAGTGCCAGATCACTAATTGTGATCTAATCACTAATTGTGATTCGTGTTTGCAAAAAATCTGAAGAAGTGAAACCATAAATTGTTTTTGTTTCAGAGACTGGGTCCGCCAAATACGCTGCATTTGCTGGTCAGAGATGTGAAAAAGGTGAGCAGTGTTACATTTGTGTGATTGCATTAGCCATGTGAATCAACACTGAAAGCAAGCATAGCATGGGGCCAAACAGGCATTTGAAATTAAATGGCAGCTGTTAAGAAAAGTTAAATGTCTCCCTGTGGCAAACAGTGATGTCAGTCTAAATCAGGTATGGCAGTGCTAGTAATTTAAAAACTAAAGAGTTAACTAAATTAAGCTCCTATAGTGTAATATGGCATTTGAGATTTAGGTTGATGCTGTTTCTTCTCTACAAGAAGCTCCCAATGCAGCATTACAGGTGAGGAGTGGAAGGAAAGGCCTGCAAGGTTAACTGGAAGCCAGACTCATGACTGCAGAATTTGTTGCCTTTTGTTTGTTTCCTTGTGTGTTCTCCAGTTACTTTTCTCTCACTAGTCCAACTTTTTACCTGGGAGAAAATCTCTTCTGTCCTAAATTTGTTATTCATTTGTTTCCATTACATGAAAATGTGTTCATTGTATGTGAATGGGGAGGGTCATTGTGAGATTTGTCGTATTTTCTCTCTTAGAGGTTTTGGAGCTTTTATTCAGTAAAGTTCAGCTACATGAAATCAGCTGTATTCATTTCTGCAAGGAAAACTCCCAGTTATTCCAGGGAGGTTCAGATGTGGGGATAATGTAGTACTGTGTTAATGTATAATTCATATTCATCTGCTTCATAGCTTAACACTTTTCTTATTCAGTGTTGTCACTATGAGTGTCACTAATGTTCCTCTGCATTCTGCTGTCTGTCTGTCTCTCCTCTTTTCCATTGCATTTCCATGCTCCCTCCCTCAGCGGCAATCCCGGGGATTCAGTTGGGTTAACCTGGAGGTGATGTGCTTCCTTAGGCTGTAGTTGTTTCATCATAGCAGCTGCTCAGTGGTGATGTAGAATCAGTCATTGCTGTAGGAAGTAGCTTGGACAATGAAGCACCATTTTTTTTTCCAGTGGAGTCAATACAATTATCCAGTTTTAGCTGTAACCGCTGAAATTAGATTTTACCTTTTGCTTTGATTCTGGGCTGCACATTAATCATGGTCTGCATTGTAGTCTCAACTGTAGATAATATGATTAAATATAAGTTTCCATTAAAAAGTATGTAAAGTATGATTGTCAGAGATATTCACCGTGAAATTGTGATGCTTTTATACTGGATTAATGATAATCAGTAGAGAGTTTCTTAAATTCATAAATACAACCCTTGTAAACAACATAAACTTGTATGGACACTGATATATGAGTAAATCAAATGAAAATTTGTTCAGAAATGTGAATTCTTCTAGCAACAAAACCAAAAAGCTATGAGCCCAAAAATTTTCATTATGTGAATCAATTAATTTCCTACAAATGTTCCAAGACTGAGCCCAGTGGCTGTAAATAATATCCATGTTCCAATTTAATCATGACGTATGTCTAGCCAGGCAATTAAATCTATATCATGTTTTCTTATCCTAAATCCTTATTAAATTGGGGGATTTTTTTTGTAGGGAAATCTTCCACCAGATTATCATATCAGCCTAATAGATATTGGTCTTGTCCTGGAATATCTCATGGGTGGAGCCTATCGCTGCAACTATACTCGGAAAAGTTTCCGGACTCTTTATAATAATTTATTTGGACCAAAGAGGGTAAGAATGAATTAATTCTAGATGTGACCATTGTGTTGATGGTAAAAAATACATAATGCTCTGTTCCTTTTTTTTTTTTTTTGAAACACTGCATATTAAATTCTAAAGAAATGCTGCAAGGTAGAAGTTGAAACTCCAAGAGTGAAGTTATGTAAGAAAGTTGTAAGACATCTGTTTTAAAAGATGTGAGGACATGAGAGGTGGTGAATACACACTGATCTGGAGATTAATTTCCTCCTATTCTAGTAGTTTACAATCCAAGTATTCCTAACTGTGGAAAGCATTATTTATCAGATTATTCATTTAACTCTTCAGTGTGAATTAAAATCTTTCCTTTGAGTGCAGTATAGATATTTCCTAACCCATTGCATTCCTGAAAATGTATTTTAAATGAAGAGTAACAAATTGCAGCATTATTGGTACAATTATTTATAACAGTAAGTTTCATAATAAATGCTGTACATTTGTAAATGAAAATGGGTTTGCTTGATATTGTTTGGTCTTTTAAATTTTCCTCCCATCTAACTGATTTTCTTTTCTACTTTCTAATATTCAGCCAAAAGCTCTTAAATTACTGGGAATGGAGGTAAGTTGCATTTATTTAAAATACTGGTTTTAGCAAAACATTTCCTGGTACAGTTCTGTTATTTCTATTAGCTTTTCCGTTATTACTGTGATTTACAGAAAATTTCAACTAGACAGGATTTTGCAAACATTGTATTAAATACTTCTGACCATTTTTTTTTAAAGGTTGCATCTTTTGAACTGCCTAAAGCTCTGCTTAATGGTCTTCAGGCAATTTTTAGCACTATTATGTAATAACATGCTTCGTGGTGGAACATACTGTAGGTTTAATTATTCATGTGTATACATTAATGACATTGAAAAGAGAATATAATCCAGCAGTGCTGCTTATGGCAAAATCTCCTTTAATCATGAAATAACAATTTCTGTGCTTAATAATGTTTTACCATAGAGAAAACATTTAACTTGAATGAAAACCAAGGTGGTCAGATGCTGCCCACCACTATAAAACATCCTTGCTACTGTGATGGCCCCATGTTTTGTAAACAGTGATGCTGATCCCGAATTTTGGATCCAGCCCCTACCTCAATTACTTGTGTGGCTGCAGAAATGTGTAATTGAGCAAAAACAAATCTGGGGTGATACCCAAAAACTCACTCTACTTTGGAGGTAGTTGCTTTTGTTTCTGAAAAAAAAAATCATCACTATAGACCAGGAAAGCATTGACACCAAGTGGCAGGTGCATTTCTCTAGGAAGTGGGATTTATTAATGCTGTGATAGTGCTCAAGCACAGTAGGTGCTCATGCTGCTTGTGTTATAGTTGATGTGAGCCATACCCCCACACAAGTGCCCCTATTTCCCCAGGCAGATAAGCAGCCGTGTTCTCAACAGAGAAAATCTGTAGAGAACCTCTGGAAGAGGTTGTGTTTAATCTCTCTGATCAGCTTCCTGTTTTCCACTGGATCAAGGCCAAAAGCTCAGCCCCTCTGAGGTGTGACCCTTTTTGATCAGCATTGGTCACAGTGCCTCTCTGAAAGCACATTTTGATCTTCCTATTTCTTTCAGTGAGAAATGTTTTATGTGGCACAAACTGAAGTGTTCTTTCCGCTTGACAGCAGGTAGAGCCTGCTCCTCCTTCCAAGAGAAAGAAAAAGTTAAAAGAACATTTACATTTCTTTTGCTGAAGTGTTCAGTAAATTACTGTGACTCTGTGTAGTTGGGTTTTTTTCATTTCCAGTGTTAGCAGCTCTAAAACAGGAAGTTTGACTCCTCAGCACTTTCTGTCTTACACAGGGTTTTGTTTTTATTTGATTCTCCTAGGGTGTAGAGGACTTAATTTTTTGTCCTCGTTTGAGATTTTATGTCCTGTGCTTCAGGGATGGTTAAATACTTTGTGCAATTGATGACCCCTGAATTTTCCATAGAAGACAGAGGTCACCACTTGCATTTGTTAAAACATGTACTAAAAGTACATGTTCAGTTGCTGAGCTGAAGGGTCATCTTTGGAAATGGTGTGGGAGGCTGAATTCTGAATTTGGATTTAAATTCACATTTTGTTGAAAACAGTGTATTATGCTGAGCTTGCTTGAATGAGAACTGATTTTGTAGAATAGCAATTTCTTTTACTTGCAGTCCACTTCTGAGATTGGACTCAAGGTCTACAGTCATGATGAGCTCTGTCTACTCTTATACATGCGATGTTCTTCCTACATTTTGTAAACCCTAATTTTCCCAATCATGGCTTTTCTCCCTTCAGGATCCTGCTTCATTGTCACTACTTCCCTTCAGTTACTTCCATGTTGGTTCCTGTAGTAATGGCCTATCCTCCCTATCCCTTTAAGAAATGGGATACTTAATACCTTCCATGTGCACTGCATACATAAGAGGAGATTGCTTATTCCAAGGTGAAGACTCCCTTTGGTATCTTGCTGTTCTTAAGGGTGCTGTGTGCCTGTGTTTGCCTTTTGCATGCTGCCATGGCCTGCATGTCAGTCAGAAAAGTGCTCTGGTACCTGGAAGATGTGCAGCACTGCTCTGCAGGGATAGACACAGACATATGGGATTGGAAATGACAGTGGAGCCTATCTGTAGGGAATTCAGCTTTGTTACTGACACTGCAGAGGAATTCATTAAATATTAATTTGTTGCAGACCAGCCTGTGCAATTCCACATGAAGTAGAGATCTGTATATAATGCAGTGGGAAGGGATGCTTCACTACCAAGGGGTTCTACTGCACTTTTCCAGGATGGGTGACTTGTAACTATGTGTACAAGAAACAGCACTCTGAATAAAATCTTGAGTCTGTGTGTGCTTGCCCAGTGCATGCTCTGTCCTATTGCATTCGTGGTAACAAACAGCAAAACCAAATTAGAGCTTTGAGTTTTAATGTGTCGTCTCAGTACTTGTTCCACGCATGGTGCTGTTGTCAGGTGAGCTGTTAAGAGCTGACGGGAACAATTTTTCTTCCCAGGATGATGAGCCTCCCACCAAAGGGAAGAAGAAAAAGAAAAAAAAGGAGGAAGAGATTGATATTGATGTGGATGACCCAGAAGTCAGCCGCTTTCAGTACCCCTTTCATGAGTTGATGGTGTGGGCTGTGCTCATGAAACGGCAGAAGATGGCCCTGTTCCTTTGGCAACGAGGGGAGGAATCCATGGCCAAGGCACTTGTGGCTTGTAAACTCTACAAGTCTATGGCCCATGAGTCTTCAGAGAGTGAGCTGGTGGATGACATTTCTCAGGATCTGGACAACAACTCAAAGTTAGTAGATGCAGAGCAGATTTTATATCCACTTGCTACAAGCTTGCTGAGAAGCTTTACTTTTAGTTCAGTACAATTCATTTCTAAATGTAGCTTCACAGAATGCCATTTGAAGCCAATTTATCAACTACAGACAAGGCAAAACATGGTCTTGGGATCTCAATGCAACACTAGCAAGGAGAAGACTTGCATTTTTTCTAACAGAATGCATTCTTTCTTCAGCTTCTCTCCATAAAACTAGCTAGTTTTGTTTCACAAAGTTATTTTTAGCATTTACTCCCAGAAATTAAGGAGTATCTGATGATATATCTAAACTGCCTTGAAGATGTTATTGGTCTAAGTGAATTCCCTCTATTCACTAACAGTTTATTTGGAACTTTTGTAGACTGTCCCAAATCAAGCTTGAGATTAGTTGTTCTTGTCACTATACATGTCACTATACATGATGCCCAGTGAACAGAGCTAAAACCCCAAAGCAGCCTGATTTCCAAGTCAAACTTCACTGATCTTATCTTGTATCTTCCAGAGACTTTGGCCAGCTGGCTGTCGAACTCCTGGATCAGTCCTATAAACATGATGAGCAGATTGCCATGAAATTGCTCACGTATGAACTGAAAAATTGGAGTAATTCTACCTGCCTGAAGTTGGCTGTGGCAGCTAAACACAGGGATTTCATTGCCCACACCTGCAGCCAGATGCTCCTAACAGACATGTGGATGGGGCGACTGCGCATGCGGAAAAACCCCGGCCTTAAGGTATTTCTGTTCTGCACCATTTCCAAAGGGAGTTTGTTGGATGGAGCACTTTGTTATACATAGTGTTTGCATAGCAAAAATTACTTACTTAGAGATGTTTTAAGAACATACCTGGTTTTAAAGCTGATTTATTCTGCTTCCAATTTCAGGATATCTAAGGAATATTACACCATGACAAAGGAAAATATAACACCATAAAGCACTTAGCATGATTGTAATCTGAGAGAGAAGTGACTTTCAATAAAGCATGATATTTGTTAATTGAGAACACACTCTTTCTATTAAAAACTAGTTGTAGACAAACAAAAATATTTACATTAGGGGTCCATGCAATGGGAACAGAGATAAAGTAAACCATATGTGGACACAGGCTTCTTATATTGCTTAATATCGTACCAGTTGAGACTCAGTGTTGAAAAGAGTGAGATCTGTGCAATTGCATTGTGTGAAACCATGTGATTTTTATTTCCTGCTTCTGTGATTTGATGATGCAGTCTCTCTTACTGATTTTAATATTTCCTAGTTGTTTGATTTACAAAAAAAACAAGTAATGTGAGGGGGCTCTCACAGAAGAGAAACATGAGTGAGTCAACGCTAAGGAAGCAGAGCAGTGTTTGCTTGTGTGTGCTTTCATGTCAGTATAATCCTTTGTTGAGTTATGCAGTTGCTGTCACCCATGTGGAGGCCCATCCTGCTCACCTCCTTATTTCCTTAAATCCCCCTTACTGACAAAGGGCTGTATCTGTCTTCCCAGGACAGATTCCCAAGTTTGCTGACATACATATTGCACTGTTTCTGCCATTCTCAGTTTATTTCCACTTTCCCATATCTCCCTCTTGAAAAGAGAGATATGGGAAATCTGTTTAAAATCTTCAGGCAGCTGAATCTGCCTTTCAGATTGCATCATGGTACTTCCCAAATCTGTTTATTATTTTCCTTTCTTTTTCCAAAGAATTGATCAACCTCCTGATGTTTGTTCTAGTTTCATTACCTGCCTTCTTTTCTCTGCTCCTTTTCTGTACTTTGGCTTGTGTTTCTGTGTCTAAGCAATCTCATATAGTAAGAGAATTTCCCAGGACTATCTGCAAAGATTCTTTTACCTTTCATAGTTTTTTTAACTATTAAAACAAATGATAGTAGGTGACTGAAGTAACTATAAACTTCAGTAACAAACTGAAGGCCTCTTCTAACCACCACTGTGTCCATTCCATGGCATGTCTCTGCACACTAATTTTGGAGCACAATTTCTTAATTGCAGGATATTTGTGGAGATGGGAGGCTTTCCAGGGTGCCATGTTTCATGCAATACCTTATTGCCAATGCTTCTTATGTACTAACTCATTTTTATAGGCTTGAGGATGGCAGAATATCTTGAATACTATACAAAGGAAAATTTTGGGTGGGGACCTACCTTGTTACAAAATCCATAATATAAACAAATACTGAGTTGAATTCTTTCTTGTTCACAGGTTATAATGGGAATTCTCTTCCCTCCCACCATCCTTTTCCTGGAGTATAGGAGTTATGATGACTATTCCTACCAGACATCAAAAGAAAATGAGGAAGGCAAAGAAAAAGAGGAGGAAAATGCGGTCAGTAATTGAGATTATTAGAAAGTTCTAATATCTCAGGACTGCTCATTTTTCTGACTTTTCTGATTATGCTGTAGCTCACTCAAGTTAAAATCTCAACTGCCTCTGGGGTCTAAAATCAGTGAAGGATTATGGGAGAGTATAGACTGGATTCTCAGGGCACAGGAGGTGTCTGTGTCATTCCACAGATTTACAGAATTCTATTTATATACTTTTAAAAAGAGGTCTTTTGCTTAGGGGAATCCCTGCATAGTTAACAGTTGGCTGGGGCTGTGGTTGAGGAAAACTACTATTTTTACTGCTGTGTATTGATGAAATCTGACAACTTTGGTCTTCCAGGATGCAAATGCAGATACAGGCTCCCGAAAAGGGGATGAAGAGAATGGAAAGAAAAAACAACCAAGCCTTCCAATTGGAACAAAGATCTATGAATTCTATAATGCACCTATTGTCAAATTTTGGTTCTACACAGTAAGTCATCGTGATTAAACTGATAGTGATCGTTTTTCTCACACCTGTGAAACTGAAAGGATTGCAATGTAAAAGTAATAACCATGTAATAAATAAATATTTTGCTGACTTTTGTGGAATCTGGTGGGTAAAGCATTTTCTTTATTCAGAGGAAAATACACAGACAGTGAAACAGAATGAATAACTGAAGCTTACCTTGTCAGCCTCTAAAGCTCCTACGTGCTGTGAAGGAGGCTCTGTGTGGAATACACCAAACTAAGTGCAAGCTCCACAGTCCAGTCACTCAATCCAAACTAGACTGGATCCTCTTGCTTTCTAAAGGACCTGGCTCCTGTTCTGCCTTGAAATGCCCTTTTTGACCCAAGAACTAACCCCATAGTATCATTGCCATTTGCCCTGTTGCTCAGATGGGTGCAGCCTAGATGGGAGCACAGATCTCAGTCTGCTAAGACTTCATAGGTACTTTTATTCAAACAGTTAAAACCAATCTAAACTAAAATACTTATTTTTGACAAGCATCTAATTTTCTATTTATTGCATCAAGAATTATCTGGTGTTAAACTGTTATAATAGAACAGAACATCTATTCATGCTACTGCTCATAAATTTTGTGTGTGCCCTGTGTAAAAGGAATACTGGTTTCTTATGTGTTCGAGAGTAGGATGCCTGATACCTGACAGGTCATAGTAATATGTAGGTTTTTAGTTTTAGCACATTTTAATCACAAAACACTACATTGAACCCTTTCTGCTGCCTGAGTTAATAATTTAAAAGTGAAATTCCTATTTAATTTCAAAGAAAAGTATTCAACATGGTTTTACAGTGCAAAGAAATTACATTTTAGTAGACTAAAAAAGCCCCAGGCATAAAGGGCCTGGTTTAGAGTGCTTTAGAATTGCTGTTTTTCTTCTTTCAACAAATGAGATAATTCAGCTGTCTGGATCATATATTCCACAGCCTCTGGGATTCCTTTAGGTACTGGAGGCCTGTGGCTGTGCCAGTGTGGAGGGCTTTGCAGCAGGTCTGCTTCCTGCAGAGAAGGAAATATTTTTTCTTATGCAAGTAAGGGTCTTCAGCAGCTAAATATTTCACACTTAGCCTCGACACACAGGTTCATATGAATATCCTAATTAGCACAGTTATAATTAATAATTAGCACAAACTAATCAGTTCCCTAATTGTTAGGGAACTGAGAACAAAGGGGGCTTTGCTTTCATGCATTATCAGGCCCCTCAGCTAAGAGGATTTGTCTGCCTTCTGTCTGGTGTTTCTTCCCTGGTGATGCAGCCTTCTCTGCTCTTACTGAATTGGGCTTCAGCAGGAAACTTGCTCCTGGGACTGGGAGCTACTTAAAGTAACCAAAACACCTGCAAACCTACTGTCCATGTAGATGGGTTTAAGTAACAGGTGTAGGAAGAGGGACTGATAAACAAAGTTTCTATGCCTCTGCTTCAGCTGAAGACTGTATTCTTGCCAGATGGGCTCAACCACATCATTACAGAGTGGAGAAAGCAAGTGGGCTGTATGGCTTTTTATTTTCCCTACCCCTCCAGGCAGGTGTTGCTCACAGCTTTACTCCCTGTTCTGCCTTACATCTGCCTTGAGATGGTGGGTAAACATTTCACATTGAAAATTCCATTATTTATAAAACTCCATTTTCTCCCTGGAATCTCTTTTGGTTTGTTACTGTTTTGCTTCCAGTTTGGTTTTTTTTCCCTGCAAAGTCATTGAATCTTTTTGATTTCTTAACTCTGGATTTCTAAGGTCTCAGAATTTTTTTGTTTGGCTGATCACTAAAGGCTGCTGTGCAGCTTGGAGACACCAGCACCACCAGTTTGACATTTACACAAATGGTTATAAAAAACTGAGTCTTAGCTCTTTTGGCTTACAGTAATAACCCAGGACTTCGAAATGGAAATTAGTGGAGACTGGCGGGGTTTTTTTATGTATAAATCATCTCAAATAATTGAATACTGCCTCATTTGGAAGAATCCTAGGATACGTCATCTAGAACCCATAAAGGATTTTTCTCTTTTTTTGGCAGATATCATACCTTGGTTACTTGATGTTATTTAATTACATCATCTTGGTGCGGATGGAACGGTGGCCATCAGTCCAGGAATGGATTGTCATCTCCTACATTGTGACCTTGGCTTTGGAGAAAGTCAGAGAGGTAAAGTCTGACCATACCAACATCTCATAATCCCTAGACTGAAGCTTGCTCCTAGAGATTATAATGGCATGGACTTGTGCACAGGGTTGAGAGGCCACACAGGAGACAAGAGTCTCATGATCTAAAATATACTAATAACTAAAAATATTCTTGCTTGAAACAAATTTTGCTTACACCTGTTGCATATGACAAGATTGGTCTTTTCTCAAGACCATTACTTCAAAAATGTAACTTGGAGTTTTTTCTAATGGTTTTTTTCTTGTTTGTTTATTTGTTTGTTTGTTTTTTATTTCAGATTCTAATGTCAGAGCCTGGCAAGCTGAGCCAAAAAATCAAAGTTTGGCTCCAGGAATACTGGAATATTACTGACCTGGTGGCTATTTCAGTATTTATCATAGGAGCAATTCTTCGCCTGCAGAACCAGCCTTACATGGGTTATGGAAGAGTGATTTACTGTGTAGATATCATTTTCTGGTACATTCGAGTACTAGATATCTTTGGTGTGAACAAATATCTGGGACCTTACGTCATGATGATTGGAAAGATGGTTAGTGCCTAAATTGGTATATATTATGTCTTTAAGAACTCCATGGTAAACTAAATTCCATTCTGCTTTAAAAAGAGATTTTCTATCAAGTAGGACTGAATACAGCCTGTGAAAAGTTGCCATATGAATTTCATACACACACACAAGATGTTATACTCATGCAATAACAGATTGCAGTTACACCAGGATGTTCCAGAAAACCATCAGCTGTGCAGAGGGGATGGTACAGCAATGATTATGTCATCTCTTCGCAACCACAGAGGAGGTCTGTGCCAAAAGCACACCATACTACATTTGATGCAAAGGAGAATGGGGATAGCAAAGATTTTAGCATTTTAAGTATTTTAAAATATAATCTGGTATTCATTTAAGTAACTGCTTTCTCTGCATTTGTATGTATGCTTAATACCTGAGTATTAGAACGATAAAGAACGATGTCAAGAAGATTCTCTTGCTATTTTCTTGTTTGCTGTAATGCATGCTGGCAGGCAGACCTGCTGCTGCCACTGTGCTCCCTGGTGGTGCTGAGAGCCTCTCTGTGGTCTCTCCATGCAGATGATTGACATGCTGTACTTTGTGGTCATCATGCTTGTGGTTCTGATGAGCTTTGGAGTAGCCCGGCAGGCTATCCTGCACCCAGACGAGGAGCCCTCCTGGAGACTGGCTCGCAACATCTTCTACATGCCGTACTGGATGATCTACGGAGAGGTGTTCGCTGACCAGATAGACCGTAAGAGTAGAATTCATAGTAAGAGTCTGTTTCCTGTTTCTGAGGCAGATGATCAGATCCAAATTAAAGACTGATTTTAATTTGGAAGTAGTGTTTTCGCTTTATGATGATATTGTTGTTTTCTTGTGGCAGACCTGAGACTGAACAATTTTCTGTTGCCCACCTGCATGTCTGCTCTCTTGGTTTATATTCAAATTCAGTTAACGCAGAAAGTGATGTAGTCCAGAATATTCTCCTGTCCAAGAGTGTGGCAGTGTGAAGTGTTCTGTTTACTTGCAGGGATCAACAGGGATCATTCTGAAGTGTTCTTTTCATTCAAAGGTTTACTGAGAGTCAGTTATAACAAAAGAAGAAAAGAAATAAGTCCCTTGTGCAGGGAGGTTAAAATACACATATCCTTTCATCTCCAACTCACAAGCAATGAGCTCATACATTTTTACTCCCAGTCATACATCTGTCTGCTTTCAGAAACGTTTCCATTTCATGAATCACTCATGTTGTTCTTTTCTACACCTAGGGGAAAACAAAACAAAAAAAGCAAACTCCACTTGATTAGCTTTGGATGTGGAAATAGCCTTTCTTACAGGAAACCTGCACACTTTAAAAAAATAGCTGTCAGTATTTTAAAGGAGATGTAAGCTGTCCTGTTACTGCTACTTTTGTGTTAATATTTGAAATTTGTACAACAGTCCAATGTGCAGCTGGCCTCCTCTAGTGTGTATCATGTAGTTTGCACTTTATCTGAAAGAATACAAGCTGCTATTTCATCTTTGTGTATGTGTTATTTCAGTCACCTTTGTTTTCAGCTTTGTTTTCCTAATGAATGCTTGTTTCATTAATGTAACTTAGGGTACAGTAAGTTACTCTTGACAAGTGAAGGGTCAAGCCAGTCATCTGCTGTCTGATACTGCAGTTTTGGTGCACATGAGAGATCCTGAGCTTATCTTGGTTCACAAGTGGGACAATTCTCCCATGGAGAGGAAGTGACTGTAATGGGCTATCCCTTATCCCACTGTGTGCATTCAAATCCTACTTCAGTTTGAACAAAGAGTGTTTGCCAGTGTAGACAGTTTGATTTCCTTATAAATCAAAACTCACACCTTACCAGCCATCTCTTTAGTGTAAGAGGTGTCCTGGGTTTCTCTCATGCTTCCAGTCATTTCTCACTCATATACTCCACATGCTTTGGATTGGAATCTTTCTTCAGCAGTGCAGAAGATTTGGGGGTCAAAAGGTTTGGGCTTTCGGGTTGTAGAAGTTCAGCTACTTGGTCCTTTCCAGGTCAGAAGCTCTGCTGTGTCAGTTAGCCTAAGCATAAACTAACTTGGAAATGTGTGGTTTTATGTTGTTTTATTATTAAAATAATTCTGGCTATGCAAGGCATTCTTCTACACTGCCTTACAATTGTTCTGTACATTCTTCCTGTGTAGAAGTCTATGGACTGACTCCCAAAGATCTTTTTGCTTTCAATAAGAAATTTTCACTCTAGTCTGTCTGTGGTTCTCTGTAAACACCGCACAAAAGCAGCCTCAGAAGGCGTTGGGGAGTAATGGCTATGGGCAGTCTAATATGTCTCTGACTCAAGTGCTGATGGCTGGTTTTGGCAAGGTCCAGGGATGTAAATTTATGGAAGAAGTATTATATCAAATTCTCCCTCTGAAAGAAGGTAGTTGGGCTTTGTCAGTAGCTTCTCTGAGGATAGGGAGAATCCTATAGATTCATCTGGAGATCGCAAGTCACAGAATTTGCTGGGCTTGGAAGGCACCTTTGGAGATCATCCAGTTGAACTTTCCTGCTCAAAACAGGGTAAATTACATTTATCTCAGATTGCTTAGGGACTGTCTAGTGATGTTTACAGTATCTTGAAGGATGAAGACTGTGCAGCCTCTCTGGACAACCTGGTTTAAATGGAATTGCCCATCTTTCCACCTTTGCCCACTGCCCACTGATGCTTCTCCTTTCACTGAGAAGAGTCTGGCCCTGTGTTCTTTTCTCCCACACATCATCAGGTATTTATAACATTGGTAAGACTTCCTTGACCTTCTCCAGACTAAGTTATCCCAGCTTTCTCAGTCCTGCCTCATTTGTCAGATAGTCCAGTCACCTTAGTAATTCTCTGTGGCCCATGACTGGACTATTCTGATATGTCCATGCCTGATTTCTGTGGGGGAGCTGAGAACCAGACACACCAGTCCAGACGTGGTTTCACCAGAGCTGAGTAGAGGCGAATAATTACCTCTCTTAATTTGCTGGTAACACTTTTCCTAATGCACCCCAGGAAGCTCTTGTTGTGGTTCACTCTCTTTAGAAGATGTGCACAAGCAAGAAGCTCTCAGTATCTCGTACTCAACAGCATCATATTCTTAAATAAAGAAGCCTGGTAGAGTTTCTTTCAATAGTGTTAATTTTCTTACCAGCATTTAGGAATTGGCAAGCAAGTATCCAGACTGGTAGTCAAAATGGGCATTAATGATACTGATGTTATTACAGTGTAAAATAGCATGCCTATTAATGGAAATGTAGCTATTCAAAAGAAACAGCTGACAGATTCAAAGCCAGGGTGGTTAAAAAAAAAAAAAAGGAAATTTTCCATAATAGCTGAAAGAATTATTTTTGTGTGATAATTTTGAGTTGCTTCGTGTTGACGGCCAGTTTTGTTTACTTGCCAGAAATATCATGTATATTTAAATGATCATCTGCCAGAAGCATTTTGTGATATATTATCATTAGTTTGCTGCCATATGTAACATTTGGGGAAAACAGCATGAAAAGGAAATTGCAGAATGCAATGCATTTTTAACAAAGGCATTTTTTCTCAGCATATGTCTCTACTGTTCTGACATTTGAGTTGCTTATCTTTTATTGGCAGCAGAACTGTATTTCCAATCATCTTTTTGTGGATTCTGTTTATTATTGTATTGTTTTCTTTTTTCTCTCCGTGCCTCCTTTTCTATTCTGTTCCTTTGGACTGGTGTTCAGTCTATGCCATGGAAATCAATCGTAAGTCTCTGTGGAGAGCTGATTATCTCATTTAGCTGAATATGTTCATTCATCTTTTTCTTGACTAGTTACTCATATTTTAATTACAGCACTTGTCCAATATTCAGGTGTGAATATTTTTCTACTGTAATAATTTCATTTGAAAATAGGCAGAGGAAAAATATTTTAATACAAAATGTAGATTAGAAGTTTTCAGTGAGTTTAAGTTGTCGCTAAGACTTGTTTCTAGTACACCAACAGTAAAATAATTGGTTTTTTAAAATTATGATGCATAAGTGGCATTGTATAACTAATTCCCTTTGATTACCTAGATACAATATTACTGTGGTTTTGGCAGTATTTTCATTGGTCCACTTGAATAAAATTAGAATTCATTTCACTTTCCTGCTATACTTTTCTTAGGAAAACCAGGAAAAAATGTAGGTCTGATGTTTGAAAAGCAAGTAAAATAAATGTTGTTAATTACAGTCCAAACAGCTCTTTGAGACCTCAGTAAATAAGCTTAGTTTGTTTTCAAATATTTTGAAGTATTTTTCAAGTGAGGTTGAAGTATTGTGGTTTTTTGCAAAATGTTTAAAAAAAATACTGGGTTTTCTATTCCCATAAACTAAATCTGTTATGAACTCTGTCAGACTTCGCATTTGCTTAGATTACAGCTAAAGAACCTGTGGTTGACAAGAAATTTTACCTGATACTAAATAGTTCCAAAAGTTAGCCTTGTATTTGAAATTAGATATGTTGGCACTGCACTTACAGACAGAAAAACCTTGCTGCATTTACCCAACTCGAAGACAGCTCTTACCCAAGACAACCTATGTAATCTTAGAATTACTTCAGGCAATTATTTTATATTAGTTTGATCAATATTCTCAATTTTTGTCCCATTCTCAGTAGTCTTATTTTGCTGTTACTATATAATTTTCATTTTAGAATTTGATCTTTTTGGTAGCATTAACCTGCTGGTAACATTAACAGCCCCAGACAGGTGAAGTAATAGTCTGGGATCCATCTAGGGAATCCAGTAAAAGGCAAAAAGAGACAGGGCCAGAGACAGAAGGGTCCATCCAGGGGACTAACACTGGTCCAGGGTCCATCCAGGGGACTAACACTGGTCCAAGGTCCATCCTGGAGGCAGAGATGAAACATAGCTCAGGCAAGGACAGGTGTGCAGAGGGAGTGTAGTTGTAAACACCCAGTGAAGCTGGTCAGGGCCATTAAAGGCCTCTTCAATACTCTGGGCCCCCATAAATGTTGAATTTATGCTCAGCAATCTGTTACCACTAAGGCAATGCTTTTATCTCTTTGGCAAGGTATGCTTACAAGCTAGGTTTAATAATTTATTTGTAATTCCACTATTAATATGTATGTGTATGCATTAAGATCTGGTCTTTGACTGTTACTGTGAGAAAAAGAAAATCCATGGGAATGTGAATAGAAGGCCACACTGTACAGTAAGGAGTTGCCTCTCTGTTAATATGGAAGCAGAATCTGAAGTAGAAATTATACATACTTGCTCCTGGAAATAAACTGACAAAATTTGGCAACATTTGTGCATGTGTCATCATTAAATAAATGTGGATAGTATTTTGAATTATCAGGCAATTTGTGAAAAATACCTTTCCTGTTTTTCCTTCAGCTCCTTGTGGGGACAATCTTTATGATGATGATGGTAAACGCCTCCCTCCATGCATCCCAGGGGCCTGGCTCACTCCTGCTATTATGGCCTGTTACCTTTTGGTAGCAAATATCCTGTTGGTAAACCTGCTGATTGCTGTCTTCAAGTATGTAAATGATCATGCATCTTTGTGTTATTGTCAAGATAAACTTTCTGTTTGAGCCCATCAACTGATTCTGCAAGGGTTTGCATTCACTCAGAATCTCATTATTCCACGGATGTGAGTGGCAACAGGGTGTACCCTGGAGAAGAGTGAGGAAAGGTGGCTTTGAATTTGCCATCGATTGCAGCAATGAATGTGAGAGAACCTGGCTATTTCCAGTTACCTTCTAATGGATAGTGACAGGCCTCAAGGTTGCTCTGGAAAGATGAGAAATAGGATCCATGAAACCTGGCACACACCTGACAGAAACCCGTGTGGCCACTGGCAGTCACAGCTCTGCGGGAGAACAGCAGAACAAAACTCTGAACCTCAAAAGCCTGAGGCATTTCCACTACATCATCTGGCTTTTTTTTGTCGTGTTTTGTTTTCCATTTAGAAAAATAAATTAGGGCTTTGCAGAGTCCTTTCATGACCTAAAAAAAATTGTCTGTATTGCCTTGAACCAACAGGGAGGATGGCTAGGTGTTGCCAACGTCTGAGGCCAATCCAAGCAGCATGCAGTATGCACATATCTATATTTAGATTTATCTGGAGTAAAACTAAATAAATTTCTGCTGCTTGTTCTTCCTACCTGCACTTAGTTTGCATGCTTTTCCTCTCATGATGTAGGGATTAGAAAAAAAAAAAGAATAATGATTTGCTGGCAATACTTTCTGAACAGAGCACCTCAGAAAAGCAGGTGATCCATTTTTGTTGCCTTCAAACATGTAATATTGGAGGGCTTATTGGTGTAGGTAGCTTGTGTCACAAATGCAAAAATAGTACTTTGTGCGCCCAGAAATCTGCAGCTCACAAAGCCTGTCTTTCATTTGATGTATGTAGCTTAAAAGGTCATGAATTTAAAGTACTCAAATGCCAGTCACATAGCTGGGGAGAAGGGGAAGAATCTTACAATGGTAGCTATTATTGGCTGAAGGACCAAGGAATCAGCAGTTTGGGAAGTAGGTCATGCTGTTAACTCCTGCCATCCCAGCCTGCTTGCACAGGATTGAGATCTAGCTGGGGAATTCCTGCTATAGAGGAGACACAGAATGAAGATGTTGTTATTTATCGTTGATCATAATCTCATGTATACTTAACCTAAAGAAAGCAAAATCTGTGTGTACACAGAACACATTTCGAAGAGATGTTTTGACTGGTTTTATGAATGTAGATATTCTAAAGTACATAAAGTTAGGAAATAAGTGGACAGAAAATATAAAAAGGAAGTTCCAGTATCATCCCCATCATAGAAGTGGAGTGAGCTGTCTGAAGATACTTTAAAACAGCTCGAAAAGCTTTTTCTAAGACAGAATATCAAATCTGCTTTCTCTTAGTTGGTATTGCATAGCAGTGACCGTTGTTTTCTCTGGATTGACTACTATCACTTCGTATCAACTGAATTCCAAAATTAAACATCTTTTAAAACACACTTTGCTGTAAAAATGATGAAGCTTTCAATAATAAATTCCTTTACAAGAATATGCACCATGTTTAAGAATTAGAAGTTTGAGGGAGTAAAGTTTGAATTTAGGACATTCTGTGAAAACTTGAAAACTCTTCTATGTAGGTCAAGCTGATTAGCATATTAAAGGCATACTATGTGAAGCTTCTGAGTTTAGCATACAAAATACTTTTCATGGATTTAATACTTTGTGTAGCATCAAATACTGGCATGTGTTAAAAGAAATAGTTTATAACCAAGCCCCAAAATACCAATTATGTGATGCATAAATTGTGTGAGTTTCTTTTCACTGGCACCTAAGGGATTTGTATAGTAGGAGCAAAGGGTCTGAGAGGACTGCTCTGAGTGGTGCCTGAGGGATGCAGAGCACCTGCTGTTTGCTACCTTCAAAAGGAGTAGTGAAATCATGAGTTCAATTTAATGCTTAGTTCAGTAGCACCAACAAAGAGCTGAACCAAGCAAATCACGTGGCTCCATGAGGTTATTTATTTAGCTGCTGCTCTTTTCAACATAGTACTTGCTCAATGATAAGTAAGATTGGGGATCTCATAGAAACTGTACCTTTGTTTCCTTTCAGCAATACCTTCTTTGAGGTAAAATCAATATCCAACCAAGTCTGGAAGTTCCAGCGGTACCAGCTGATCATGACATTCCATGACAGACCTGTCCTGCCACCACCAATGATTATCTTCAGCCACATCTACATAATCATCAAGCGGATCTGCTGCCGCTGCAGGAAGGGTGATGGAGACCAGGACGAGCGTGACAGGGGACTGAGTATGCAAGAAATCTTCTCTAAATTGAGCTCTTTGCACCATATTAGCAGAAAGCAGCAGCTTCTACAACACTCAACTGTTTTGTTCACCTTGGTCATCAAATGTATTTGCAGAAAGCAGGATGGGCCAATATTTGTATCAAGTTAACAGCTCTTGGGCTCTGTGGGTGCCTGAGAATTTGCAACTCTCTGATGCTAATAAGGACCTCCTTTAACATGCTTTCTTAAAACAGTGAGATGGTATCTGGTATCTACTCAGTCCAGGGGTTTACGAAGTTGTGGTGAAACCCATATGTTGGGAGGGGAAAATAGGAATTTCAGAAGAAGGGATACAGTTTCAAATGTCAGCTGTAGTGTCAGCTCTGTGATTGTGAGCAATCTGTGACTGCAAGTATCCCCACTATCATTTAGAGATTTGTCTGTCATTTCACAGGGAAACAGTGAGGATTCTTCTCCTAACATACTCTGTAACTGTTAATTAATATTTTTATTATATGCCTCATGGAAATAATCAGAGGCTCACAACATCCCTCTACATTCTGCATTTCACAGGAAACATTTTTGCACAATAGGAAAAATAAAAAGGTAAAAAGGAAATGTAACACTCCTTCCAAATGCAAAGAGACAAATCCAGATAAAGGATTAATTGTTCCCAGAAGCTTATATTCCTCTTGGGTTTTTCTTATGTGATCAGAAATTTTTTAACATCTTAGCCAAAGAATATCTGTGAACGATCTGTTAAGTTTATCTGTTGCCTATAACTCGCATCCTTTTAAGAATAACACTTGAATGAAGGAACAGTCAAACTGGCAGCGATTGCCCAGGTCTTTATCTTGTAAAATCTGGTCAGTTTGTTCAACACAACTGTTAAGCACTGCCAGAGACATTCAGAACATAGAGCCCCTGTGGATGGCCATGGAAGCAGATGATGGTCATAATGCATTCCATTGCCTTCACAGCTCTGCCCATCTTTAGCTAATTGCTCATTGCTTATTTTAAAAAATCACCTGTTCATTTAGTGCAGGAGTAGAATCTGCAGTATGTCCATGTCCAAAATAAACTGCTAATTTGGATTTAAACTGTCTGCCAGAAGTTCAGAAAAAGGAAACTCCTCTTTTGTTCTTCTGTTTTGCACAGAATTATTTCTGAATGATGAAGAGCTAAAAAAACTGTATGAGTTTGAAGAGCAGTGTGTAGAAGAATACTTCCAGGAGAAAGAGGACGAGCAGCAGTCATCTAATGATGAACGCATCAGAGTTACCTCTGAAAGGTACCTATTGTAACAAAAAAATCCATTCCATTTGTCAGGAACAGTCTTTTTAATATCTTCTTTATACCCACGGTTGAGTGAAAATACAAAAGATTTTGATCTTGAAGAAAACCACCAACTCAGAAGCTGATCTGAATCCCAAATAACTATCTGAACAGGTGCATCTCTTAAAAGAGCAAACTTCTTGTTATTCCTTCTGCTGTGTCACTAAATCTGCTGGTTTGGGTAGCTTTGTTATGAGAACATCTTTGCTTATGATGAATTTTATACCTCTTATCCATCTGAGGATCACAGTTATGCTTTTTATCCATTTGAGAAAATTGCTGTTTGTTGGGTTACTATCAGTTCATCCAACCATGAGAAACATGTTGGAGCTTAATGACAAAAGCACTGAGGGTTCTTCCTTTGGACCTGTGGTTTACATTAGGGTCTGGCATTCATAAATGCTGAATTTAAATCTCTGCCACAGATTCTCTTGCAGACTTTGAACAAGGCATTTAGCTTTTCAGTATGAACTTCCCCATTTAAAAGATGGGGAATATTCACATGTTAATCTTTATGCTTGCGCTGAGGACTAGATAATATTTGCACATTGCTGTGTAAGCACACAGTGCTAATGGCAGCAGCCTTTTTTACTAGATCACTTGGCAGGACTGTTCCCAAAGGCTCTGCCTATTCTGTCAGTAAATCTAAGTAAGTCAAGAGATGGGGTCTTTTGTCACTTCCTTGAAATAAAGAAAAATTCTCCCTGTAATGAAAATCATACACTTTTTAAACACTCTTTCACCTTCATCTACCTCACAGTATTCTGTTGATGAAGTACTCCACATACATATTTATCTATATATCTATTTGTACCTTCATTTTAACATTTGTTATGAATCAGCTCTCTAAGACATAAAATTCTTTAATTGATAAAATTCTTTCTATTGAGAGAGGCACTGAACATCTTGCATTATTATATTTGAAATTTGACAATAGAGAAGTAAATTAAACCTGCTACATATATTCGAGTAGTTTCTATCACAGTGGTTATCCATGGCAATTTGTCAAACTCCTAGGTATTGTGGCAGAGAATAAAGCAGGGCTGATAAGCCTCACTGATTCACTATGGTCTATGGCCACAAAGCAAATTTGCTTATTTCTCATGGCTCCTTGCTCCAGATGCTTCATCATCTTTTGTGTATGGGAGCAAGAAAATGTTAATTTAATTTCCAAAGTAGATTTACTAGTATATGATCTCTAAGCCACATTCCACTTAATTACGTTTATATGCATTTTTCTAGTACCATCACATCCATTATGATATAAATGATAAGAAGAAAATGGGAAAACCTACTATTTTAATTGAACTAGACAATAGTTCCACTCCCTTCAGCTGATACAAAATAAGTATTTCAAGAGCAAAAGCAATCCCATAAACAACAGTATATGTTTCTCTCTCATACAGCTGCAGAACCTGTTTTACAACATGCTTTGATGCTATTTTAAGTCACCCTGTGAGCATGTAATTAAAAAGTACTTTTCATGTAATTAATTTGATGCTTCACAGTGAAAGAGAACAACTGAGCACACAGTGGGTGGCACACGCAGCAATGTTAATAGTAGTCTGTCCCTAAGGGCTCTCCTGCCATGAATATAAGGGCAAAGTTCAAATACCCCTCTAATATGGTGTACAGAAAGCATAGATAACAAGAAAATGCTCATGCTTTTGTTGCTACCCATAAGAAAAAAGAACAAGACATGATATACACCCCAAAATTCTGCCTTAGGAAGACATCAGGAGCTGGGTGCCTATAGCGGGTTACTGCACCATTCTACAGGTTCTGTTCTCTGCTTCCTTTTCTATACTCCACAGAGTTGAAAATATGTCTATGAGGCTAGAAGAAGTGAATGAAAGAGAACATTTTATGAAAGCTTCTCTGCAGACAGTCGACCTCCGCCTCTCTCAGCTGGAAGAGCTCTCGGGTCGGATGGTGAATGCTCTGGAGAAGCTGGCGGGCATCGACAAATCCGAGCTGACGTACACGCGCTCGCGGGCTTCGTCAGAGTGTGACGCTGCCTATCTCCTGAGGCAGAGCAGTGTCAACAGCTCTGATGGCTACAGCATGTACAAATACCACATCAGTGGTGATGAGCTGACCTATGATGACAGCACCACGCCTATGTCACCAGCCATGCGTAAAAAAGCCCACTCTATTGGTACCAAAGAAGATGGAGCAGACCCAAGGATGCTGGTTCCAGAACACCAAACTGGACTCCATACCTCAAGTCCTAATGCAGTCACTACAGCAGATCACAGTAAATCTACATTAGAAATTGCACAGAATGTTTCCAGACCCCATTCTGGTTCAGGCAGTTTGGGGGGTGATAAGCAGGGGGTTTTCAGTAGTGATGGAATGATTCCTCAAAGTGTAAACCAGATGAACACTGTTACAAACAGTCAGTCAGTAGCAGGACCAGATTTTCAGAACACTCAGTTAAAAGTAGAACGTACCAAGTTAGAAGCAACCATCTCTTATCCCTTGGACAAATCCAAAGCAATGCGCTATTTTCCTCCTGAAACTTTCAGTGCTTGTCAAACCACTATGATGAAGTCAAGGAGCTTTATATTTGCACAAGGTGGAAAGCTGGTTGGAGGAGTTAACAACTGGACCTCGGAGTATAGTACCATTATGGATCAGGTGTGCCCTTCTACAATTGAACAGTGGGCCACGGAGTGGAAATACGAAGTGGAGCAGCAGCTTTCTCAAGAGCGTCCTCCAGAATACTCCGGGTTGATCTCTGAAGCAGAAAGGCAAGCAGAGGAGAAGCAGATGGACACAGATGATGATAGTAATGTTGGTGAAGCAGGTATGAGTGCCTCTTACACCTCTATGCCTGCCACTGTCAAGGCTGAGAAGGAGAATTTCCTGTCAGCAAAGCCAGAAAGGACTGGGTTCCCATCAGTACGCTCCAAGAGTTTGCACAGCCATTCCCGGAAAGCCAAGTCTGTGAAGGACAAATTAAATAGACCAGGACATGCCAGCAGTGTGACTAATTTGGTGGTAGCGTTTGGCAGTGCAACAGAAGAACAGAAAACCAGGCAAGAAAATGCATCCACAGAAACTGAATGTTAAAGTGGCTTATGGCCCCTGTTTTACCAACAGTCAAGAAAGCAGCGTGACTAATTGAACAAATTAGCGATTTTAAAATTAATTTCTAAAGAAGAATTTTGAATATATGTATTTCTTTTCTTTTAAAATTTATAGAATCATGTTCTGTTCTTAAATAAATGCTTGCTGGGTTGGGTGAAAGGGAGATATTCTCTCAGGGGCAGATAAAAAGTAGGTAGAGTCCACAGATGCTGACTCTATAGATCTTCCTGTGTTCCATTTCAGCCTCCCTCATAAGCTCATTTACTGACAAGCTCTTTAAAAAGCTCTTAGAGGAAGAGCAATATTATGATGTAATCATTTTATCAGAAGATTATTCAAACTGAACAAATTTTTAACCAGCCTTAGTTTTATCCTTACTTATGCAGCTGGTTTCTTTGTGGCCATGGTGTTTTTCAGATCAAAACAAAATTGTTGGAGGCAAGGAAAAATTATGCAGTCCCATCTTTCACTTCTGATTTCATGCAGGCTGCTTAGCTTCTCTTTCAGAAAGGCACGACATGGCAGTTTTCATCCACTGAAATAGGTCAGAGTGGCAAAATACAGTTGTGTTTGGAGAAATCTGACCTGGAAAGCCAGAAAGGAAATTCCAGGAAAGGAATATGTGTAGACATATTCCTAATCTGTCCTTGAACTTTAGTGGCATAATCTTGCTTTCAGGATCACATATGTCCCCAACCTAAAGCATGCTGACAGCCTTAAACTGTTGAAAAACAGTGATCATTGTTTCAAAATGTTTAGGGAGATTCTAAGAATATCAAGTACATGGAGATTTTAATAATAGGAATCCAAGATCTGCATTAGTGTTTCGTATAAATGAGGATTACAACAGAAGTCCATGTAGACTTAGAATAAGATTCTGACTTTTCTTAGATGCCTGCAAGGGAAAACAAATCAAAACAGAACAGGAAAGGTTTTCTGATCAGGTGAGATCAAAATATAGCCAATCTTTGCTTGAAGCAAATGTACTGTGACAAATTCATCTTCCATGCTGCAATTTCATTATGACACATGAGGAACAGGGGACAGTTTCTAGGAGTCCGTCTAAACAAAATACAAATTTTCCAGATGAGAATAGAAATTCTGTATGTTTTCTTGAGTAAATTTCAAAAACAAATGTCAAAGGAGAAAAAAGTCTCCACAGCAAAAGTGTTTTGAGAACTAAGAGTGGAAATCAACATCCGTAGTTAGATGTGTCCAGAGCATTTGTCTCCACAGTGGCATTCTAAGTACTACATTTTGATAATTTTCTTCATAATAGCAGGGTGTTATTTGCATCATTCCTCCCTGTTAAGCTTTAGGAACTTCGATTTCCCAAATATCCAGCACCTCTCTTTGCAGGGGATTCTTACCACTGAGCAGACAATTCTGAAAATGAGTTAAAGGCATGTTACTTGTTCAGAGAATACTGGTCAAAGGTTTGTGCTTAACTCATTACCCGTCAGGACTCATTCATATGCTATTTTGAAAAGACGTAATTTCTTTCTTCGCTCACCATCAGCCCCACAGTGCAGGTCCCAATGTCCTCCTTGACAATGATGCTTACAGCATTTTGAAATGCAGAGATTGATGGAAGACTCTATGAATGCATTAATTGTATCTGACTTGTATCATTTGCATTGTATTTTCATACTCCATCCATAGTTACACCCTGAAGTACTGTTACCAAACTGAATGATCGTGGAAAGTGCATAGACATTTCACAAAGTTCAGTCATCATTTCTTTTGGATTTTTGCTATCTTGGTTCTTACCAGCAGGTTTACTGGTTTCACTGCTGTTGGAACAGTGTTGACATTTTGCTTTTTATGTGGGCTTCTCCTTTCTTCAACTTTAGGGAACTTGACATTTTGTAAAAACAGAATGACATTTGAAATTGTTTCACTTCCATGTTTACTTCTGTGTTACCATTCTGTGCAACTACATAGCCATTGTGTATATGTGGTTAAAATAGCCTCCAGTTTGCCAATGCCTTTTTATTGTTTGCCTGCACATTCACCAGAAATGGATTCATTAACAAACACAAAGCGATGCAGCTTTTCAGCACTGTGCTAAACAAGCAGTATGCATTGTGGAATGGAATACAGTGTGTTGCATTCCTCTTGTTACATTGTCTTTATAAAATGTGTGTTAATCATGCTTTTGACCACTTAATTTTTTTAGCATTTACATTGAAAATTTATCTGATAGCATGTAGATTTCAAACAAAAATATTTTACCTTTGTATTTATATACTTCCTTTGTGTAAATATATTTATAAAGAAACACATGAAAAATATGGCAAACTAATTCAATATACCAATTTTTTTCTCTATAATGTCAAAACACTTCACTAATCTGTTTCTTCTTATGCAGTGCATGGGCCAAACATCTTCTAAGCAAAGTTTCTTTCTTAACACTTGCCAGTAATTTTCCATAAAATTTTCTATACGGAGATTATTTTAAGAGGTTTAGATATTTTCTGTGCTCTCACACAGCATGAACTGAATGACAACCTCTCTGCCATTACATGTGAAGTAACCACATTGGCTTTGGCAGAGTAAATTTAGACATACAGCCATTTTAATAAGATTTAAATATGGTTTTGTATGTGCATAGAAGACCAATAATAGATTTGGAGCTCACTAAGCAGAATAATGACCAACACATTTGCATGTCTGCCTCCATGCTTTCTTGAACACTGGCTGAAAGGATTCAGGCAGAAAATTTGCATTTCTGAAGAGGCATGTTTAATACTGCTTTTCAGGAAGATGTGTCCCCCTTCACTGCTAAGCATGTGGTGACTTCACAGCAATGTCACTGTGAATTCCATTGCCATGATTTATGATGTGCTTGACCTATACTGAAGCAGGTCAAGCTGAAAGGGTGTGTACTCTAGGGCTATGTCTATGCAGACTAGCCCTATGACTCTGAGGTAATTCAAATTTGTTCATCTTACAGTATCTTGCAATACAAACATTTCCCTCTCCTTCAAGGCAAATGTTTTCAACACGGTGACTAATTGTCATATTCGCAAGGGCAGGTTCATGACCCTGCCACCTGATTCCATGAATTACCCCTTTTTACATTGCATCATTCAGGGACTAGATTCACTTCGTCCTCACAAGCCTCTCCTGGTGCAGAGTCACTCTATCCATTTTAGAAGCTGGAGTTCAACACCTGAGAATCAAGAAAGCCCATTTTCCATATTATTTACTAATTCATTAAAGTAGCCATTGAAACCTTCCAACTATGGTTTCTCCATGCTGCTTATTTGGATGCTTTACAAGGTTCTGTGCCTGACCATCATCTTTGGCAAAATATTTATCTGTTCTTCTAAATAAAAAAAAAGAACACATCTGCAAGGCCTTGTCAAGAAACAGGAACATGAGGAAGGTGCATGACTAAGGATGTTACAGTACCTTTTCATTTGCTCTGCAAGATGAATAACAGGACTGTGCCCTGTTACAGATGTTCTGGCCTGACAGAAAGCCAGTGTACTGCTGGAGCCCTTCATATGGAGCAGGTGAGTTTTCCAAATGAAAACACGATTGGACACGATGCTGGGGTCCCACAGATGCTCCTGCAGCACTGTCCTGTCCAGCAGGTCACTTCTGCCTGAATTAGTGTTGCACTCAAAAGCTGTTGGGAGCCTTGGATGTAAAGTCAAGAATTTATTGTTAGTGTAACAAGTTTTAACAGTCTAATGTATGAATTGTTATTAATTTAGATCTATCTAATTAGAGAAGAGACAAGAAGAGAGAACAGAAAATAGTACTATACTACTAATGGAAAACCAGAAAAAGCTAAAGTTATTTGGTGCACACTTCCTACTATCAACTCCTTATTTTGATGTTTATTGACACCTGCTCTGATCTTCTGGGTCTAATGGTCAGTGGCTACAGTGAGGATAGTGAGGACATACTGCCAGCTGTCAGCATCCCAGGTACTTTGTAGGGTGAGAATGATGTTCATGCTGTTTCTTTGTCTTTATTTTTTGCTTTTAGGGGCACTTTTGTGAGAGTTACAAAGTTATATCTTGTTTTTCATCACTGGCCTTTAAATCCTACAAATAAACCTGAATTTCCTTGTTACTAGAAAAATTGCTTTCACAGCTAAACAAATGAGGGACAGCTCGAGGCAGGTTAAGGCAAGTTCAGACAAAGCAGTCCTGACAAGCCTCAGTCCTGAGGCCTTACAAAGTCAGCATAAACCCTGTGGCCTGTTACCAGCAGTGACAATTAGCCTCTGTTTGCTGGGTTATGAGGCTACATTAGCCCTAGGGGTGTTTTCTTCTCACTGCAACCATTGCAGATAAATATTCCACCACATGCAGCAGTCACCTAAGCTGAAAATTCAGCCTAATTGTGGATTTTGATCCCCTGTTGTGATCCAGCATCAGACAGGAAGGCAAAAGTGATGTAAGGACCTGGTTGATGTGGCCATTTAAAGACCATTTCAAATGGTGCCAGGCACGGGAGTTTGGGGTAGTCATAAAACAGTACCCAGCAGTACTTTGCATTGTAGGCTGACAAACCACAAGCCTTGGGAGAAGTGAGACAAAGACTACAGATTTTCTTAAAACTGCAATTTTATTGTGTTTTTTTTAACTTTTAGCCTTATCTGCAGAGTTTGATATGGCAAAGTGGTGCTTTATGGTTGATGCCCTCTATCTTTACCATGGATGTAAGGTATGTCTTCATAACAGGCTTTAAATTATTCTTTGCAGATGTTCAGGTGAAATATTTAAGTCCTGGTATCCACCTAGTGCTTGGTGTTGGAGTAATGAAAAAGAGGGTACATAATTTCATGTGCCTGCTCCTCTTTTGTCTCTGCAACATGAAACCCCCAATAAAACCATCCTGCTTCATCCTGCATGACTAGATGCAAGCTTGCCCTAACTGGACTGCTGTGCTCAGCAAGCTATCACCTGAGAAAACCAACAGCCTTCAAAAAGGGCCATGGAAAAAGAACAGATTCTAGTTTAGAAGCACCAGTAATCTAATAGTCACTATCACAATACCTGTGTGAAATAGTCCAACCCAAGGTAGAACACTGTGCCATGACCAGCACGCAATAACTCTAGGCAAGTAATACCTACACAATGATTAACAAGGAAAGTAGCCTTACCTGACATAGCAAAGTTCCCTATCATTAAACATCCACACAAAGAAGACAGCCTCCATTTCATAGATGTGCTTGCAAAGGAGGCTTCTTTCCTGAAATACCTCAAGAGACTAAAACTTCTGCATAGTTTTTATGTCTTTTGTATATATTTGGCTACAACTGTCAAAGTTGCTGTTTTATGTAAGTAAACACATTTTAAATACTCTTCTCCTAGATCTTCATCAAGGACATTCAGGAACAACTGGGATTTTTTATCAACAGCTTAATAAATATAAGGCATTATGTTTTTATTCTGTAAGAGGTAATACAGATCTGTAGGGCTGGCTCCCTCACAAGTCCCCAGTCAGAGTCCCACACTTCTGAGTGCAGGCTGAGGGAACATGGGTGCACAAACTCTGTGTTGAGTGCACAGTAGAGAGGTGTCCAGGTAAAGTAATAAACTGTACCACTCTCAGTGAAAAATAGAACTGACTTTCATCAGTGAATCCCTGACTTCGCAGGCTTGCTGCGCACTTGCTATAGCTCTGGGCACATAGCTCAGCTGTGAAATCAGACAACACTTGTGTCTTTTTGTCTTGGAGTTCAAACCAATAATTGAACCAGTCTTCAGAGAGCTATGAAAACATGGAAGTTGCCATAGAAATACAGGCCTGGAAGAGATCATCTGCACTAGGCAAGTTCAGCTATGTCAATAGCATCAGTGGCAGATGGTGGTCTAACCTGTTCTTGAACATGTCTAATGAAAGCCATTCTCTAATCTGCTGAGAGATCAAAAGGGACCTTTGTGAAAATCTGTTCTGACTTAACCCCAGCCCTCATGCATTGCATGAGCCAAAGCACTTCCCCAGCCCCAGAGCTGCCTTGGGAGATTGTACCAGAACGTTTAGGAAGTGCCTAATCTGCTGCACTGAACACAGCAGGTTATGTACCCCAGCCATCACTAACACACAATTATCTGCACTGTCACAAACAGTGGCACTGTATGGAAAGGAGCCCTGGGAGACAACCACACAGTGTTGGGGGTGATACCACTGGGAGAGCAGGCCAGGCTGCTTCTCAGAGAGAGTGGCCAAGTGAAAGGGTCCTGGTCAGCACACAGGAGGTACCTGGCTAGCACACAGGAGATACCACTGAATAACAAGGTAGAGGCAGGGAAAATAACTGTGCTGAGTAAAAAATTTATTTTTTAAATAATGAGAATAACACCAGACATCTGCAGTCTTTTCAGTTCAGCTGGCTTTGTTGCATAGCTGTCTTCCCACCATTATTTCAAGACTGTTCTCATAGAACAAAGGCATTCTCAAAAATCTCTGGCTTTGCAGAACTGTTTGAAAAAAGTGAGTGAGTGAGGCAGGGCTGGGATGGCCAGAGGTGGGCAAGCAGTTGAGTTCATTGCCAAAAAGGAGCTAGGGAACTTCCCTGCCTGTCCTGCCTGCCCTTTTGCCTTGTCTGCCCTGCCCTGCCTGCCCACCCTGCTCTACTTGCTTGTCCTGCTCTGCCTGTCTGCATCTCACTGCAAGTTGTGACAATTAACTTGCTTCTCCAAAGTATTCAATTCTGCCAAATCAGCCTTCTTCTCCTACTGACATAGAACTCTTTCAGTGGAAACTTGTAACCAGTTCCAGTAACAATCCTCACAAATCTTGTGAGAGCTTAGTTTTGATTTTGTTTGCTCCTTTTCAGAACAGCACTGCAACTTCAATGTGTCAGTGCAGTCCTTAATGGAAATTTTTGCTATCCTGTGATCATCCTCTCATGAGTAAGATTGCTTTTGCAGCTACTCATAAAAGTCTCTGTGCTGATGCAGAAACACTCTTGTAATTCTGATACGGTGTAAATAGTCATCATTTTTAATATCACTGGCAAATTCATTATGTGCAATTTCAAGTCTGGGCAATTTCTGCCTTCCTCACCCCCCCACTTTCTCTTCCCCCCTTTTTGAGTTAAATTCCCTTTCACCAGTGTTCTGAATATGAACAAAAACTTTAAAGAAGGATAAAGATAAGGGCTAGTCCTGCAGTATTTCTCACTTATCAAACATCCAAAGGATTTAGGTTATGAAAGGGGATGAGAGGAGCTGTGGTTTGCTCTCACAGCACTCAGCTTTACACCATCAGCAGCATCTGCAGCACAGTGCACTCTCTAAAATGGACTGGGGCATGAGATCATGCCAGGCTGAATAATCCCACTTAGACAATGATCTTTGAACCATAAAATAAAAGTGGTATATGTGAAAATAGAAGATAAAATGAAGGGCATTGTCTGCCAACAGCAATAAGATGGGAGCTTTGTGCAAGGAAGTGCATTTGTTTTGAAAAGTACACTGGGATTGGTTTAATCTTCTCTATCTACAAGTCCAAGAGCAGGGTGCTCCCTCCTGGGCTGTTGAACAGCATTAAATGTATGCACGTGAGCTTTCCTCAGTCTAGGCAGGTGCCAGTGAATTGTTTCCCTCCCCACTGTTCAATCAAACCTTTCTGCTCCAAACAGTGGGGCATCTCCTCTAAATTGTGGAATCCAGATTGCGCCCTAAAGTATGTTCTTTCATTGAACACACACCCTCAGACTCCACAGAAAATCCCAGGGTCTATAATGCAATATAATATACTTTCTATTAATGAGAGAAGATCTTGACCTTGCAGCTGATGTTGAGTGCTGTATGTGTCATTTTGTGTCTAAAAATGTGTCCCATTTTTCTCAAGTCTTCACCACTATGCTGTAGTAAGCCTTTACAAATGTTACATTGTACGTGAGCTGTTCCATTTTCATGACAGTATGCTGACCAAAATTAGGCTTTTTAATATGGTGAGGCTGCAAAACACCAGCAGTTTGCTTGTCAGGTCCTGGCCTTCAGCTCTCACCCCTAAACCACGGTCCTTGCTGTGAACTCTGCTTGGCTCATAGCTGGAACCATGACTGTGGTGCACCAGCAGCCAGGGGCCAGCCCTTCTTACCCTACTGAACACATCAGACCTGGCTCCAAAATCTGGAGAGACTTGGTGGTTTGACCCAGTTCCCTTGTGACTGGATCATCAGCAGGAGAACCCAGACTCACCCCCTTCCTTAGATCTTACAGCTGACAGACCATGTATTCCTGATCTAGGGTTCTCCATTAAACCACATTTCCACCAAACTGCTGCTTGGTGTAGGAGGTATTTCCACTGTGGAGGCCAAGTTTAGAGCAGTCATATAATCACCTGCAGTATGGACCTTTATGGGCGCCATAGGCCACTAAGCAAACATGAGCAGTTACTCAGTTTCCTACTTAAAATAGATAGCAGTGATGGATTTTGGCAGTTTAAGTAGGTGCCTGTGTTATTTCCATGTCCTGGAGAAGTTCAGGTGAGCAACACATGAGTGCCTGGAAAGCTTAAAGGGAATTAACATCAACAGATCAACATTCAGCTCCCACAGTCAGCAGGGCTGCAGAGTGGGAGGGTGACTGCAGCAGCTGCCTGGGGCATAATGCAGCCCTCACAGAATATCTGAGTTGGAAGGGACCCACAAGAATCATGGATTCCAGCTCCTGGCCCTGCACAGAACCAGCCCCAAGAGTCACCATGTGCCTGAGAGGGTTGCTTACACCCCACAGCTGTAATGTGTACACCTTCTGTAAAGGGTGACAGGCGAAGAACTCCATAGCAGTAAGTGATTCACAAATCCCAGAATGTCAAGGGGTTGGGATGGAGCATAGATCATCCAGTTCAAAACCCTGCCATGGGCAGGAGCACCTTGCACTAGGACAGGTTGCTCAAGGCCTTACAGAGTCTGGCTGGGAACACTGCCAGCGATGGAGCAGCCACGACCTCCCTGGGCAGCCTGTGCCAGTGTCTCACGGCCCCCGCTCCGCCGTGCTGGAGCTGGATTTTACCGCTGCCTTACGAGACAGCCCTGGGTAGCAGTAACTCCTGCAGGCCCCCGAACGGGGGTTTCAGTTCCCACGGGGCTCTGAGGCCGAACTGTGGCANGGCCACAATGTTCTCCCTCAAGCAGCCCAAACCCACCTTCAAGTCGTACCTTCTGCCTCAGGTAACCGCCTTTTCCTGCCATTAGCGACCTGCCCTCCCTGCCCTGCCTGCCCCGGCCCGTCCCTGTCCCTGGCCGAGGTGCCGCCCCGGGGGCTGTGCCCGCTGGCCCGAGGGCTGTGCCCGCCGGCCCGGGGGGTGGCGAACAGCGCTTGTGGAGGGGCTGCCGGCTCCCCGAGCCCTCCGTGGCACCGGGAAACAAAAGCTGCGCAGCCGGTTCGGAGTGCAGCCCCTCGGCCCCTGGGTCTCCGCGTCGCACACGGACAGAGCCCGCACTGTGGTCGGGACGCAGGACTTCGATCAAAATGAAGTCTTGGGTTCATTAAAATCGGCCCGTGCTAGATTGTTTTGGGAAGTTGTGAGTTATGCTTCAGGTGTTTGGGCTCGCTTTGCTGGCGGCGCTGGGCGGGATGAGGAGAAAGCAGCGGGCTCTACTCTGCTGTGCAGATAATTAAACTCGCACTTGTAGCCATCGTTTCACGTTTAGAACGTGTCTGATGGCATAAATAAGAAAACCAAGTATATCTATCAATTATATATGGCGCATATAGTATTGAGGATGTCGAGAACCACCAGGATTTTTTGTGTCATCTGGATGTGCACTTGACAGAAAGTGATATTTATTTACTTTAGACAAGACAGGACCTCTTCTAGCAACATGTTTTACATGGTGACTGATTTTTGTTTTTTCACAATTTCTTAGTAATAGTGAGATGTTGATGTACTTCAATTCTGGATATTCCTAGTCCTGGGAAATGGTTATATTGCTATCATTATAGGAACTGTGGGTTATTTCACCAAAGGTTCCAGTCTTTTTATAGAAGATTTTCATTTTTAAGTTTTGAAACTGAAGTGCAAGTAGGTATATGCATGTTCTAGGCCTTGGGTTTTTTTAAAATCTTTCCTATCTTGGAAAGTTGTGCATGCTAGAAGTTTGTAGAGAGTTTTTTGAACTTGAGTGTCTATATCTGTAAAACTTGTTGAAGATCTCTAGCCATTATGGAGTGTCAAGCTCCGTTGTTTTTGTTCATCCTGTGACTTGTGATAGTTAGGGTTACCCAATTTGTTAAATATGAATATTTAAAATATTTTATTATTCTTTTGGTACAAATCTAAATAACCTCAAAATTGTTAAAAACTCTTGCTATGATTGGATTCTAGCTCCTTAAGACAAACTTTTTAGGTTAAAACAACTTTCTCTTCTGTACAAGCAGATCAGGCTTGTATCTCACAGTAAAGTTCCAAGCCTTACGTAAATTATCTTTTTTTTTTCCTTCAGGCTGATGACAATATAGCATCAGAACCAAGGATTAGAAAACTGGAACCAGTACTTTTACCAGGTAGGCATGAATCAGGAATTTGACAAATACCTCTGTTGGTATTAATTCTGATCTATTTTAATCTTAGCGTTGTTCATTGAGGGACTATAGCATTTGAGCAGGAAAAGATAATGATATTTATGTCTGCAGAAACTTATTCTAACCCACCTGAAACACTAAATAAATATATAGGCAATTTTGCCTATGTGATGCTTTATTACATATAGAATAATGTCTTGGTTTTATTGTGAGTATTGGAAATTAAACCACTGTTAAGTGTTTTTACATTCTTGACACCTTTTGGAAGACTACTGGTGGTTACACTTTCATCAGATAGTCAGATATTTACCTGTGTGCAGAACCCAGTAGCAAAGCCTGTGTCAGGGTCTTCCTTTATTTTAAAGGAAAATAGTAACAGAATTTCCAGCATGTGGGTATGATTGACTTCTGTATTGGAGAACTTCTAATGCCACTTTATTCATTTACTCTTATTGAATATGGTGCTGTTAGGTAAGTTTGGAATTAGTGTCTTCAGACCTCTACAGAATAATCTTTTTGGGGTGTGGGTGAAATAAAGCAATGCTTTTATTACCGTTCATCATAACATATTTATAAAAATGTAGGGTATTAATGATGTCCATATTTTAAATAAGAAATAATCTCTGGTAGATGACAGTTTGAGCAATGAGGATTTCTAAAAGCCTTTTTTCAGATATGGAAGGAGCAATCTACTATTCTCAAGATTTGGCTTGCAGTTTCTAAGGATAATTTTGACCTTAAAACAATGTCATACTGCAGTTTTTTCTTAGCATTTAGAATGTATATTAAAAATATGAATTTACACACACACTGATGTAGATATTGATGTAGATATGTAGCTCTTAAAAATTATTTCTGTCACTACTTTACATGGACCTGTTGCTAATTAAGCAGTACTAATTGATATGTGATATGGTCCAGTGGAGTACCTAAGAGGCTGAAATACTGTGGAAGAGGTTCAGCTGAAAGAGTAAATAATGACTGCCTTCATGAATGAATGACATTCTTCATGAAACAAAAGAATGCAGAGTTTGCTTGAGGCATAAATATCTTAAATTACGTTGAAGAGATTGCTTGATATTTGAAATAGTTATATTTTTATGCTTGCAAAACTTCTGCTTACCACTTGGCATCTCACTGATTATGTTGCAGTTGATATTCATCCAAGGCCTTTGACTCACAAGGAAGTGACTGCATGTTCTTCTCTGAGACATTCCACAGCAAATGCAAGGCAGTACCAGAGTGCTTTGCTCAAAATGTAGCACATCTTGCCTTTGCTGCGGGACCTGGCTATGAGCAGTTACAAAAAGTAACTTCTATGCTGCCACTTTTTGCAGTGTGGTTCATGCTCTATTTGTGAAACTCCCAAGTACTCTTAAAATGGCGCTGACTGGGTTTGTTTTTCTCAACTAGATTGTATTTATTCTCTCTTTGCATTATTTTCCTTGTCTGCGCTCTCTTTGAAGTCAGCATTTGATGGCTTTTGGGACATTTCTAGTAAGTTGCCCCAAGTTATGTAGAAGCCACTAATGTACCACAGGCTTAAAATTTCCACCTCCATATCATTCTAAGGTATTCTTTTTAATTATTTCATGATAAAATTCACTGCTCTGTGTAGCCACAGAGTAGCTCTGACAAAATCTGTTCATGACCCTGTATGAGTGTTGGGGGGGTGTTAGAAGTGACTTATTTAAAATTACTTAAATGCAATTCTTCCTGTTTGAAGTTAAGCACCAGCCTAAACACCTTTTTTTTTTGTTTCTGTCATCAACCATGCTGTAGAAAAGTGCATAAACAAGTACACATTGTACTGTTGGATAGACTGGCTTTTGGATTTGTCATACCCCAAGTTACTGGCCAAATTCCAACTCATTTAATTATATTAAGGCTGACTTGCACTTCCTTGTAAATACAGTTTCAGTATGGCATTCCTAATATCCTATCCTTAGCAGTTGTGTGAAATTGCTTTTGCTGTCAGGAACAGAGATAAACCTGAGTGGCTGAATGTTTGTTACACTTTTTTAAGTAGTGGAGTTTTTAAGGAGTTCTTTTGGAATTAAGTTACATTAGCACAAGCGGGTACTGGCTTTAGTGATCGTCAAAACCTGCAAGTGGTTGTATTAAGCTTTTGATTCCTAAAACATAGTGACTGTGAGGGAGTGGCTTGCTTACTAATTCTAAAGGAGCTAAATGTCCTGCTGTTTAGCTTGTATTTCTGTGCAGTAGAGGTTAGGACAAGGAGTTACAGGCTAGGAAATAATACATATGGAAAATGAAGTGTATTTTACTAAAAAAAAAAAATTCATTGGAATCAACTTTCAACCTGTAGAGTTTGTTTTAAAAGTTTCCTCTGGAGCCCAGAGCCTGCATCTCGTCAAAATTTAGAGCAAAGGCATGGAACTGTATGCGCTGAGGAGGGTGTTTATTGGGAAAAGGAACAAGTATCATTTAAAACAAGTAAAAGCCTTGGTTGTAAGGGACAACACTGATACTGCAGTAGGGAAAAGCAAGTAATTTTATAGAGTTTGGTTTCATTTCATTGCAAAACACATGATACAGGTTTGAGGTGGAGTTATAAAAAGGTTGTCTTTTTCTTTCTGCAGCTCTGTTTTCCTAGTGTTAGCTCAGTGAGTGAGAGTTTCTGCAGAATTAGTTAAGAGTTGGCCTCTGTAACAGTTTCACTTTTTTCCCCTTTGTTTGTGTGCATTGCTGGTTTTATAAGCATGTCAAAGAGGAAAATTACAGAAATAGCAGGTAGTCTACCCGTCAGTCTGTTAAAGTGCCTTGCCTGGCTGGTAGGAAATGAGTCTGTGTACCTTAGGGGAGTGTGGAGTTCAAGTTGTTAAACCTGAAGGTGTGTTTTGTTCTGGTGATCAGCTGTAGCCTATTTTCCATAACTGTGTCTGTAGCCTTTTCAGGTCATCAACTTGAGCATTCCAAAAACCTGTCCAGCACAAGTGGACTGTGAATGCAGTGTGTGTCTGTGATGTGGTGGCAGAGAAGTGTGCAGAAGTGCAATACAGGGATGGACAATGGACCAGTCCAGTGTCTGTACTGGAACCAGTGCCACACTGTGGTTTAGGCAAGACCTGGCAATGGGATCCTCCCTGTTGCTCGCACAGGGCATTCTGCACCAGATTATGTAACCAGTGGAGCATCTGATTGAGTGTGAGGAAAGGATTGTTCCTCCCGAATCTTAATGTCCACTTGAATTAGTTGAATTGTTGCTCAGTATGCTAGTTTGCTAGTAGATTAAGATGGTAGTTGTTACCTGTAAGTTTTTACAAAAAGGCTGTAAATGGTTATAAAATTAGAGGCTAAACTGCATTAGAATAGTAGTTTTTATCTTTAAGGCTTGCTGATGCTAAGGCAAGTTAAAGTGGTGGTGAGGTGCTACTGAAAGCAGTTATGCACAGGCTGTTGTGTCTGCCCCGTTGGGTGATGACAGAAGAGAACCTCGGAGCCGTCACCGGTGTGTGGTCACAGCCGCGGTGGGTGACCTGCAGGGCACAAGTACGGCTGGGCGGGGGCAGATGTCACCTCTCGCTGCCGGTGGCCGCGGAGGCACCGAGGGAGAGGGGAGCAGGGCAGGCAGCACTCCCAGCTGCTCCCTCTGCCTCCCTGCGGAGTGCCGCGTGGGGACTTTCCTCTTGCAGGAGCCTCATGGGGACACCCAAGTGAGGAGTCACAGGATGTCACAGAAACAGTGCTACCGTGTTCAGCTCCTCTTGCTGCATTTGTCTTACTTGAATTTATGCACTTGATTTGTATAGCCGTGTAAATGTTTATCACCCGCAACTTCATATGGTAACAAGTTCCGTAGTTTAATTATGTGCTGTAACAACTCCTTTTAATTGTTTTTTTTGTGAAATTACCACCATCCAGTTCCTTTGGATAAATCCTAGTTCTTGTAGGACACAGCAAACATCAAGCCATATTCCTCCATTTCATGCAAGTTGTGATTTTCAGACATGTATTATATGTCCACTGTATTTTGCTTCCCTTTGGCTTAATTCTCTTAGTTGGTCCTGAAAATGAAGTTTCCCATATCTGTAATCATCTTTTTGATTAATTCTGAACATTTTTTGGTTGCGCTGAGTTCCTGTTTTTTGCTGAGGTGGAATTATGTATCATGTTCAAGATTTTTGCCACTGGATATATTCGGCTGTTATTTAACAATGCTGATTGACTTTGCCACCTGCTTTTTTGATTTTAATTGGCTTTTTAATGTATATGTGCCTTTAGAAAGGCAAGTGACTGTAGAAATTTAATTTTGGGAGGTTTTTAAGACTGTATCGTGGAAAGATTTAATCTTTTAGAAGAGCCTGTTTCTCTTGCAAGTTAGCTCCCAGCTTTTTGGTTGTTTCTGCTTTCTGCAATTCCTTATTCCATTGAGTCATGTGTTCCAGAGCAGCTGCAGCACATCATGTGATAGGAGAGGGAAATGCACTGTTCCCTGAGGCACCCTTGTGCATTAGTGCCCCAGGTAGGTTCTTTTCTCGCTGCTCTGGGCCCCTGCACCTCTTCCTCGGCATTTTCGCTTGCTCTGCGGTGCCGCAGAGCGGGAGGGCAGAGGCCGCGCTGCGCAGTGAGCGCTCGGTGCCGGCTCGGGCAGGGCGGGGGTTGTGCGGGCCGGGGCCCGCTTAATGAGCTTAATGAGCAACCCCGACATCTGCCGGGGCTGCCCTGCTTGGCTGGTAGGAATCATTTTGCCTTAATGCCTCCAAGGGAAAACTGGGGTTGTTTAGTTGGTACAAGCGCTGTGCTGTCACTGTCGGTGCCTTTTCCTGTGGCTGTTTCTGGAATGAGGTGTTGCTGTTCAGGAAGGCATTGCCTGCTCTGTTAAGGATGTGCATGTGCTGCTGGTGAGTCGCGACAGGCTCTCAGTGCTGACAGCACCTGAACAGAACTTCTGAAGGCAGCTCCTCGCTGTTCCGAAGCACTCCGAACTGTTGATTCTCATTTCCAGTGCTGTGGCATGCTCGCCAAGGCTCGCTCCCTCCTTGTGCAGCTGAGTAAGACATCACATTGCAGGGTTAGGTTTTTTCCCCTGCATCAAGTTTTTTATTTGAAACTGAAGTGTTACTGTGAAAATTAATTTGTTTGTTTTTAAAATTAATATGTGATATAAAAAAGGAAGCAAAAAAGCTTTGTAGCTGCAACTTGTTTTCACGAATCAGTGTCACAAGAGCATGAAATTATTTTCAGCATTTAAGGATGGCCAGATTAAAAGATCAGAATGGCAATTTGGAAAATAATGCAATTCCCTAAAGCTTTTTTAAAGTAGAGTAGATGTTTCATGGGTTTTTTTGTCTATATAAAGATTGTCAGAAGCTTTATATGAGAGTTTCAAATTCTGGATTTGAAACCTGAAACAACAGGTTTCTGCAAACTAGTTTTTCATACTGCAAGAAGTTTAAAAATGAACCAAAGGTTTGACTTAGATTTAGAACAAGATGTCAGTTACAGTAAGTGTATACTAAGTACTCTTTTCTGTTACAGCTTTTTTGTTTGTTTGGCTCAAAATAAATTTTCAGGCGTGGTTTGGGTTCAGTTAACTGCTTGTTCTGTGTTTGGGTTTGATTTTTTTAAGTACATAAATACAACCAAGGCAGTCTGCATGCAGAATCTAAGTACCAGATACAATCTTAGAAGTAGATTTTACTGGATGGAGTAATTTTGTCCTGCCTTTTGTTATAAAAGGCATTTCTTAAAGCTTCTGACTAGTAATATATTTTAGTATTTGTAAACATCTGCAAAAATAATTTCCTATATGCAACAGATTGCAACAGCCATTGGCCAATATGTGAATAATTCCTTAAAGCTAGAAGGATGAACCTGTTTCAAAATTAAGTATTTTAATATTTTTACATGTGCATTTTGCAAAGAAGTTGCAAAGTACTTGGTTTCTGCTCACCCCGCCTCACGTTTGTTTAATGCTACAAGCCATTTAAATCCAGTAGATTTTGAATTGTCATCTGTCCCCATCCATCTACGGGGGGTTTTGTCTCCTGGCAATTATATTTTCTTCCAATGAAGCAAGTCTTCAGTGAACTGATTCCAAACTAATTTGTAAACAAATGTTTCTATATTAATTTATTTTTAAGCCAAACCTGTGTAATTTAACAAAGACTCAGTAGTACATTAGAAGTTCAGCGTCAGTAACTTGTATTGGTAACATAGTTATAAAATAACAAGCTGAAAACCTCAGTCTTCTCAAATTGTTACTGATTATATTGTTTAGGCAAAGTCAGGGTTTGGGAATCAGTAGTTTATGTAGCCAGACTGAAAAATATGCAAACACCCAACACACTCCCTTCTCACTGACTTGTCTATTGTTCACATCACAGAACTCTGACCAAATCATTGCTAAAACTCTTATTGGAGGGGCTCTGGTGATAAGGGTTTATTCTTATTTGGCCCAACTATACATACAGATGCCATCAGGAGCTGTTTGTTATTCTATTTTTCTCACACACAGGTGTGCTCTTATTAACTACTTTGTGCTGACACTTTTTTGTACAACCAAAGAACAAGCCAGATCAAAACTAATTCAGGTGAAATTTGAACTGACAAAAAAAGGAAGAAAAATCCATTTTCAACTGGATCAGTTCCCTGATGTGACTAACAAAGTCTGTCGTAAATGGCAGTGCCAGCACAAGGCTTGAGGTGGAAGTGAATGTTGAATATGGAACTGTTTCTATTTTAGTGGTAATATGAGTTCCTGGATTAAAGCAACTCTGTAGGCAGTTTTTTACTTTGCTGCAATACTTTGTTTTCGATCTGTTTGATAATGAGAGCTTTGCTCCTGATGGATGTTCCCTTCTTGCCATCTGAGCTCCTGTTTGTTGCCTACTCTACATTCTTGTGTCCTTCACTGCAGTTCTGAGATGTGGGGAAAGCTTTTGTGGAGCATCCCATCTTAGTTCAGAAATTATCTTGTCAGGTCCCAGCTGTGGGTTTGTTTGGTTTTGGTTCTTGGTTTTTTTGTTTTGTTTTGTTTTTTTCAATGTTCATATAGGTTAGCCATTACTGGGCAAATACTGATTTTAGTCTTGTTATTGTGCGTAGGAAACAGAGAGATGATCTTTGAGGACTTACCAGGAAGCCTTTAATTTTTTTGCTACTTTTTCCCTTACTGAGCATCTAAAATTTTATCTAAGCTCTTTTCTCTTAGCACACTAGAGAAACTAAAATATTAATATATGATGTTTTAATAATAATTTTCTAATAAGACTGGCAAAACTCTTTTGGTACCGTGCATTTGTAACACACCACTCTCCAAGCAATGGTCAGAGTTGTTCTTTGGTAGAAATTTCAGGTTCTCCTGTTAAAAATTAATGCAAATTGTTTTTCATTCCCCAGTAATCACAGAATTGAGCTGTCCTTTTGGAACAATCTTGTAAGAGCTCATGAAAATCAGAAAATAGATGAAAGACAATTATTTCATGAGCTTACAAATACTTTTTTTTCCCTTAAGTTTGGAAGTGCCTGAGCACACTGAACAGAAGATTCATTTAGAAGTGGATTAGAGACATTTACATCTAAATGCTTGGTGCATACTAATAAACTCATACAATTTTGGTATTCTCTCCATAAGAGAGCATATAAAGGGACAAAAATGTTGTAGATTTCAGTTACTTATTAATGAAGTTTTTATTGGAAATTCTTACTTGGGGATTTCTGAAAGTTAATTATTTGCCAAATATTTTACAAGTGAACTCATTATTGTGCATTCTTAACAGTTAAATAGCTACTTGAATTAACTTGAGCTTTTCTATTGTGAACTTCTAAGACCATGTTTCACATGAACAAGCTGGTTTTCTGTTGTCTTACTTGGGTATAATCACTACCAGCATAGTACATGGGAAACAGGAGTTCAGTTTCCTTAGTGCATTCAGGTGCTAGTTTTTTTATGGATTTCGGTAGAAATTACATGACTGTATAAAGTAGTTAATAACCTCTGTTATGTTTATGTCTATTAGACATTGAACATATCCATAGAGCTTCAGTGCTCATTAAAGAAAATTTATGCTGATAAATCTATTCTTGTGCTTCTAGTACAGCATTGGGAAAGTCCCCTTAGCAGCATGTAGGGTACCTGGAAACTTACTGAACTTGTAGGATTTGCATTATTAATTGATGGAGTATGATTTCAGCTATTCATTGCCTCTAGCAAGTGTCAGATTTTTAATGTAATAAAAATACTGCCTGATAGTTTTTTAAGATGTGTGTGTATGTATGTATGTGTGCCATGCTCCATTCTCTGTATATGTATGGATCTGTGTATGTGTCTGTGTATATAAAATACTGCTTAGTTCTTTAATTGTGCAGCATTGTTGTTTTCAGTCAGTATTGTTAGAGCTGTTGAAAACTGCTCAGTCTGTACCAGCTCCTGCATTAATAAGGTTGTGGTCCTTGATGCTACTCAAATCAGCCTTCTTCCCCGAAAAGTTACAAATTGCTACCTTTATTACATAAACAAGAAAAAATTAAACTTGAGCATGTGAGGCAGGGCACCAAAAGTTACAAAAATATTGTAGTGAAAATGGTGTAGGTCATCCTTTATTTTAGGAGGTTAGTGATTAGGGATTGTGTTTGAGATTTTGAGGAACCAAATTGCCCCGAAGGCTGGCGCAGGGTGGTGTGGCTGCAGGCTGGGGGAGAGCGCAGCTGTGCTGTCCAGTGCTCCCTCCTGCTGATCCCTGTGCCCTGCAGGGTTCCTCCTGCCTCTCCCACAGCTCCACGTGTTCCCAGGCTCTGCTCTCTGCTTTTTATTTTGATTGTAGTGGGTTATGCAGTATGGTGGATTAGATACATACCATGAATTCTCTTAACATCCAAAATATGAACCAGTCAGATTGCATGTGCTTTTGGGAGATTTAGCAGAATTTTCTGAAGTTTAACAGTTTTTGAGGCTGTGTGTTAGGTGGAGGGTATACTGGCTAGATAGATCCTTCACTATCTCCTGTTATTTTTGTGATTCCTGTGTTCAATGTAGAAATATTTTTATTAAACATGATTAGGCTTTCCATGTAAAGGGTGGCAACCTGTAATTTCTCTTCTGGTTTCCTGTCAAAGTTTAAACAAACTGCTCTTGTCTCCTGAGATCATTCTTTGACTCTTGGAGTCACGTGGAAGTGTTGACTGCTGTTCCGTGTCTGGAACAGCTTGTGACTGTTTACTGGAAAAAAGCAGCAGCTACGTTGTAGAAATGTGCAGTGTAGTATCTCTGAATAGCTCTGTTGTTGTCTTGTATAGGAGAAATCACCTACTCAACTACAAACACAAGAAGGGTTCATTGTGCAAGTCCTGCACTTACTACTCATGTTGTTTATCTACTTTCCTAAATTTTCATTTTGAAATGTTTGCTCCTTTTTATATTGCTCATTATAGATGTCCAAATGAGGAATAAAAGATGGGTCATGTAAAATTCCAAACCTGCATCTGGGAAAAAAACAAATCAATTTCTAGAGGTGTTTGGAAATTGCATCTATTAAATTTCAAGCTTCCTCATGCTTCGGTTGAAGTTGGTGTGCACGCACTCTCTGTCCTGCCATACCTTCATCCTTGGGTTCAAAATGGACAGTTGTGGGCTAGGGCTGTAAACCTGAGAGCAGAAGATAAGCTAAGCCAGAAAATCCAGAGTGTATTTGTGTTAGATGAAATGAAACTAAATGCAGTTGCACTAAAATAGGATTAGAATTAACATGTTGCATTGTAGCCACACAATTATGAGGAATGAAGGAGGGAAGTAAAAAAGACTGGCTTTGGAAAGAGAATGATGTAGCAGGCATGTTTTAAACTGTATAAAATTCAAATTGAATATGTGGGAATGTATTTAATTTCTTTACTGTTTGGTTACATCAAAGTAATGAAGTACTGAAATAGTTTTATAATAGTAATTTGCTTTTAGAAGCGTCTCCTATGTGATAGAAAAAATATTATACTTGGTAACAGATAAGTGAATGTTACCAAAAAAAAAAAGCTGTGGAAACTGCATTTCATTTCATGGTGTATTAAGCTCTCCATATTTTTTCATTAGAAATGCAGTGATACACTGGCAATATGGAGAGAGAGAGGAATAAAAATTACTTACTGGAACTTAGAACTCAGTTTGTGAGGAGGTTGTTTTTCTTCATACACAGGAGGTGACTTAGAACTTCATGTTGAGTAGTTGAAGACTTAATACCAAAACTGGGGAGAAGTTCCTTCAATAAATGGTTTGGCCTTTTGCAGTTATTTAAGTAAATAGATTATTTGAAGAAATGCTGGGCATTAAGAAGTTTCAGGCCAGACCATGCTAAGTATTGAGACATTTTCATTACAATGTTTAACAGAAGTAGGGCTTGTCATTCTCATATACCCATTCTAAGACATTGTTTTCAGCTGCTGTGGACTTGGATGAGCTTTTAACTATTTGTACTGAAGCTGTCAGAATCAGATTTTTTATTTTCATATTCAAAAGCTTATTTAAGCACATTTTAGCACTGTTTGAGGAAAGACTTTAAAGCTCCAGGAGATCTGTTTATAGACATCTTCACAGTTCCTGCCACTTCTGGCATAGAATATTCGTGTATATGATAACACAGGTCAATGAAACTTGTCTCCTCACATCTTCAAACAGTCCCAGAACACAGATCATAATTCTGGCAGCTCAAGGCTACAGACTTAGACCAACTGAGCCAAAAGCAGAGATACTGCTGCTGCTCTTAGTGACTTCGAGGCAGATTCCTGATCATATCAGGGGCAAGGGATCCAGTAGGAGCCGTAGGACAGCTGGGTGAAGTAGCTCAGGATGGGGAGCATGTGCAGGGGCTGGGCCTCGAGACAGCAAAAGGTGCCTTTCTCTCAAGTGTCTGGGACACTAAAGGCAGTCCTTTCAAGGTATGGTTACTTGGCTGCAGTGATAATCACCTGAGGAAAAGACCTGCTCTACAGCCGGAGATAAGTGGGGAATTGATCCCAGGCTGTGGTTATACTCCTTGGACATACAGGAGCTGATTCCTGCCCGTGCAGCTGCCTGAAGGACTGCTGTGACTGTGAGATGGCATTTCAGGCAACTGGGACTAAACATGCCAAACCTATTACGAGCAAATTAGGCTTCAGCAATCTCTAGTCCTTAGCTTGTTCTAAGCAAAATCTCAGAGCCAATATGAAATTACACTTTTCTTGGAACACACTTGTACCCCCACGCTATTTATGGTAGACAGCAGCAGCAGGAGGTGGTTGATCTGATGACAGAAGCAAAAGCTTTGTACAGGAATAAAAGGAATTACCAAGTTAGATTACTGAAGGAAGAGTTGCTGTTTAGCTTTCAGAAATCTTGGCTGTGGAACTGAAAAGTATCATTTTGTGTAGTGATTTACTTTTTCTTTTTAAATGGTCTTCAGTCCCATTTCTCTATATGCTTTTTTCATTTTATAGCTTATGCCAGACCAAGTAGCATAATTTATTTTTTCTTCATTTGGGTCTTCTGTTTTATGGAGGAAACCAAGAAAATGTCTCCTTCATTAGACAGTTACAGTAAAAAGTTGGAAATGTGTTTGTGTTCTGTTTTTTGAATTCACCTGAAAATGTCTTTATAAATGCAAAACATGATGTGGCCTGATGATTCTGAATTCAAGAAGTTCATAAAACTCTCTGAAGTACTCAACAATAGCCAGCTAATTTCAGTTTTAAAAATAAATTCTAGCTGAAGTACAGGAATGTATGCTTGTTTAAAGGACAGTGTTGTTCAAACCAATTAATTTTTAATAGTGGAGAATTGCAGATCTTGATCTCTGGATCTAAGGGAAGTGGTGTGTGGTTTGTTGGGTTTGACTGTGGGTTGGGTTTCTTGTGAGGTTTCTTTTGGTTTTTGTTCTATAAGATTTGTTTGGATAACTTGAAACTGGTAAAGAGTTAGGGGTTCCTTGGTAGTACAGACTTAGAATTGTACCTACAGCATTTATATAGGCTTCTCCTTTCTTCTGTTTTAGGTGAAATTGTGGTGAACGAAGTGAATTTTGTAAGAAAGTGCATTGCAACAGACACAAGCCAGTATGATCTGTGGGGCAAGCTGGTTTGCACTAACTTCAAGATTTCCTTTATTACGGATGACCCAATGCCACTGCAGGTTGGTTATTGCTCACATGGGTGCATCATGAATGTCATAAGTGAAATTATTCACACAGTCAGTCTGTCTCATATCTGATATAAATGGATGCCTTCTAAGCAGCTACAGGATGAGGTTCCACTGTCCTGTTCTGAGTGTGTTGCTGTTCCATCCATTCATATCAGAACAAGAGCAAGAAATTTGTACAGAAGCACACCCAGCTCCATTCACCTCCATGTATGGAGGCTTCCCCGGGAAGTGGTTTTACAAAAGACAAAGCAGGAATTATACACAGATGTGCCTCCTCGAAGGAGCTGTTTGCAAATGTCCCTTAGACTAGACAAGTGTCAGATCAGCAAAGCTCTTCATGTGGTGGAGTTTTATTGGTGGTACTGATGGAGGGCGAAGTAACCATGAAATGAGTATTTATTGTAGATGAAGCTACAAGAAGAGGGGAGAAGAACTCTTCTGCTTTGTCAGAGCACAACTCATGACACTCAAAACCATGAGCAGTTTTTGAACAGCACAGCTCACAACACTGGGAATCCAAGTAGTGAGCTGCTTCAGTAGAGTCTGCACTTCCATTTGGGGCTTTTAAAGGAAATTTTCAGTTAACTAAAGATATGTATAGCTCTGAAAGTAGATAGATGCTTATTCAATAATGGTTAGGAAGTTTGACCAAAGCTACTTCAAAAAGTTAATTTTTGGCACAAAGTAGTTGTCAAAACTTGCCCCTGAAAGTAGAATTAATATTTTTTTTCTTTCTATGCATACAAAAGTAATAATGATTGGAGATTTCTTATATTTTACACTTCAAATTGTATTGAATTTCTAACAGTAGTTTTTGATACTAATTCAGTAAATTCAGTGCAAACAGGGAGGTTATTTTGCATATTCCACTGGGGTTTCTAAACTGCAGGGTGTGCAGTTCAGCAGCCTCTAACCTCTAATTACCTGGGAATAGGCAAGGGTAGTACCTGTCAGAAAAGCCTAGGCATGCCTGATTTTTGTCATGGTTTCTTCAAAATAGTGCTGTATATCTGGTTGCAAACTGCAGAACTGCAATTAATGGCTGTGGGTTCATGTGTTTCAGAAATTCCATTATAAAAACCTCCTCCTTGGTGAACACGATGTCCCACTCACATGCATTGAGCAGATTGTCACAGGTATGTCAAAAATAGCTAAGTATAATGACAGGCTTTATTCTTATTCAGTACAAAACTGTTACCTGCCTGTTAAGTTCTGCAGAATTGTTGACGCTTGAGGTTTTATGTCATTAATCTTCCTTCATTTGACATATTTGGTTTATTTAAAATTAGGATAAAAAGCCTCAAATGCTGAATAAAGCTTGAGGTGCCATGCAGGAGACTTAGCTGGGTCTTTATATCATAGACTTTATATTTATAACTACCATACTGAATCAACAGGTGTTGTAGGAGAGACACGTTATAGCAGTACAAAATTTTGTTAGCAATGTTTTTACATTGAATCATCTGAATCTCTGCCACTGAAATACACTACATTGCAAAAAGCACATAGCTTATACAGTTAGACATAGGATTTCTGACAAGAGAAATGCTGTAGTTTTCAATCCTCTCTAATTCTTACTACAGCAAGTTAATAGCTGGTGATCTCCAAATATCTGCAAATGGCAACCGACATCTTAATCTGAAGAAACAAAATACTTCTTGTGGAGAACCAGGTTTTGATTTGTTGGATACTTTAGAGTAACCTATTTGTAAGAATGTTTTTCATCTTGTAATTGTAAAATGTGATAAAAGTGATGATTTTTCAAATTTTGTTTATGGCATGGGCTGTTAAACCCTTGGTTTTCTGACTGTAGGTAATCTAAATTTTTGGTTATAAATTTTCAATGCCCAAAGTTGGTTGTGATCACTGTGAAAAGATTAATGTGTTTCTGAGGAAGAACATGATGAAGAAATGCTATTTTTTTTTTACAACAAAGATGTCGTATTGACCTGTTATATTGTCTTGCACTGGCCCACATTTTGTTGCCCCTTTCCTAAAACATGAGGTTTACCCTAAGTTCAGTGAAACATAAGCTTTTACTAACATGAATCAACAGATTTTCTACCTGAATCAAAATGTGCCAATAAATAAAAAACTTCTGGTAGCAACATTACTGTATCTGTTTGAGCCAATCTTGTGTTTCCTTACAGAACACAGTGAAATAAGTTTCTCTTCTTTGCAGTGAATGACACCAAGAGGAAGCAGAAGGTCCTTGGTCCCAACCAAAAACTGAAATTTAATCCAACTGAATTAATAATTTATTGCAAAGACTTCCGTATTGTCAGATTTCGTTTTGATGAAGCAGGTCCTGAAAGTGCAAAAAAGGTATTATTATTTTGTTATGAATTCCTGCCTTATAGTCATTACATGTAGTAACAGCTGTGCTGATAAGAACATTTTGTATTACTATGTTTTGATAGAGAAGTGGGGGGAAGAATTGCAAATTATTCACATTCTGTTACAGGAGAATATCTAGACATTTAGAGTGAAATCTATTAGGGAAAAATTTAATGTGCTGTATTTACTGTTTAGTATCATATAAGGTAAACCAGTATTTCTTGTCATGTCTGTTGTACTTTTAAAAGTTATTAATGTATTAAATAAATCTTTTTAAGGACTGGAATCAGACAGTTGCAATGCAGCTGCAAAACAGATATTTGTATTTTTATGGAAAATGTTCCAAGCTTTGATACATTTTCTGAAAGTCATAAGCTTTATTTACCCAGAGGCTGAGTGTACTGCCTTATGGATATCCTTAATGGTGTCACACAGCAAGTTCTCCGGCAAGCTCTTGGAATCACCGTTTTGTCGAACTTACATGAACCCGGGCTCTTTCTCAACATTTTGTTAGCAAAGACTTGTACACCTCTTGAGGAGGCATTACTTGGGTCTGTCCATTCCTAGAGGTTTCCTTCCTTGCCCGCTTGTGCCCGGTGTTGCCCCGGGCGGCGGGGCTGTGCTGTTGGGCTGCCCCGCCCGGCTGAGCCGAGCCGAGCCGCGTTCTGGGCTCCGTGTGCCCTGAGCTCCGCGGCACCGCGGCGTGGCACAGCCGCCGTTTGCTCTCAGAGCTTAACAATTCCCCTTCTCGGTAGGATCAGCTTTGAGTTTAGCCCTCTAAGTCCCAAGGACCATCTGCCCAGGCATAAGTCTGTGTGCAGTTCCTGACCGAGAGCTGCCGAACCGGCTCAGCCCCTTTCCCCTCCCCGAGACGCGCGGGCAGGAGCCCGTCATGAAGCACCCTGCTCTGGCCTTGCCCCTGTTCTGGCTGCCCCCCTGCCTGCTGCCTGTGCTGGTTGGAACCCTCCACGTTTGGCAGCCTTTCAGCAGTCATTCCCTTGCACAGCTTCTCCAAAATCCCCCTGGAGCAGCCGTCTCCTGCAATATCTTTACAGCAACTGTTTCTAATTGGCTGTCACAGCGAAGGAGCGTGATTAGCCTGGAGGAGGAGAGCTTAAACTCAACATCTCATTAACATTCTTTGTGCTGCTTTTTCTTATGCAAGAGTGAACAGTGAAACCATTTTATGAAGGCCTTTACATTAGGCATTTATAATTACATGTGGTAATTACATGTAATTATACATAAGGTATAAGTGGTAGCTTCTGATAGGAAGAACACCTAGGTCTGGAGAACCAGAGCCTGTGTGGTTATAGAGCTTGTGCTGGTGGTGACCAAAAGTGTAACAACTGCCATTTTCAAATACCAGAATGTGCTCATTAGTGGAGAGGAAGAAAATTTGTACAAATATCAGCTGTGTGGTTACTGTTGCAGTTTCGATGCATCAGGTAGGTTACTCTAGCTTTGCTTGGGTGTAGGACAGAAGCACTTTTACGGAGGGAGATCAGGTTCAGCTAATCTAATCTAATGTTTCCATAATAACATTATTCTGTTAGCATTAAAATATAAATGTATAGAACCATTAGCTCCTTAGATCAGTTTTCCTGATTCAGGACTTTGCTTAAATTATTTTGGGATACTGGTGAACACATCTGGAGTGGTCTTACACAGCATACTGAATGGAGTTGTTTTGTTCTTTCTGACATTTGGATGGCATGCTGGCACCACAGTATGGAAAGATTTTATCTGGTTTCTGTTCCTGCCCTTCAGGTAGTACATATTAGCAAGATTGTCCTGATGTTTAAAAACAGAAGACAGTGATCAGGCCTCCCTAAAGTTCCAAAGGGCCTCTTTAATCTATCTTTACATCCAACTGTTTGTACAAGAACATTTTGGTAGCTGTCTACTTGGAAATAACTGTGTGTGCATAACTTTTGTAGGGAAGACCAAGACTTAAAGTGTAACTGAGTTCTGATGTGAGGGGAAGTCTGCTCCTGGGCTGAGGAGAGTGCCTGACTGACCATGGAATTGGGCTTCTGGATGGAGCGGCCTGCATGGCAATGAATGTTTAAAAACAAGCTTTAAATATATGGAATAGTTAGAAGGACAACAGATGCTAACTTTATGCAGTTAAGTAATTTGTTTCAAGCATAGCTCCTTGCACGTACTGGAAATACTCAGCAGCATCCAGTGACATAAATTGGTGTTGGCAAAGAGAGTGTAATCTGTTCTAAGGAAGTGTCTCTATTTGCTGAACAGGGCATAAGGGAGAATAACTAATTAAGCTGCCTTACTAGAATAGAGATTATTCGAAGTCTCTCTTTGAGGATCTCAGAAAGATCCTCTTTCCAAGGATCTCTTTGGATGCTGTGAAAAGAAGGATCCAAGTTTGAAAGCAGGCTTCTGATGTGGACAATCTGACAGACTTGACCACACGTAGACACATGGGTAATGTTGGCAGAACTTTCAGAGGTGTTTTTCTTTGCCTTTAAGCAGAAACACTGTGAGAACACATTCATTTATTTTCAGGTAAATTATTATGCAGAAGCGTAAAAATCAGTTCTGTTAGAAAAATACCCTCAGTACTTGTTGCAGCCAATACATGCTAATAAAATACTGTCTCAGCATTAGTCAACCAGGTAAATATTTTCTTCCTCATTTTTATTAGCAGATATTTGGAAAACAAGCATTAAGGAAAAATAGAAGGAATGGAAATTTGCACTCACCACTGTTTAGCAGTTTAATTTTGTTTTGTCTCTAAAATAAAGCAATAGAGTCTCCAAAGGAAGGAAAGCCAGATGGGTGTGGGAGGAAGTGGAGGATGGGGAAGCAAGGGTAGGCAAGTTGGGGAAGTCTTAAGTTAGGCGGTGCAAAAAAAGAAGCATTTCACATTCCTTAGAGAAAAGGAATTATTTTGTTCCAAAAATGACAGCAAACAGTCAAACTGAAAACTCCTGCTATTTTTAAGGCACTGCAGTATTGGACATTAGACTGAGAAAATAAAATGTATGAAAAGGTGAGGCTGTAGGTCTTCTGACAGTTAGGTGCTGGCTAGTGTGTTGCCCCACCGTGCACATGGATCTTGGCAGTGCCCCAGGATGGCACACACCCTGTGCCTCCATGAGTATATCTCCATTTTCTCATCCCTTTCTCTTCTGCAACTCCCTCAGTTCTTTTCTTCAGGAAGCTTTTTTGCATGAGTATGAGAGCCATTTCAGAATCACATGCTCAATCAAAACAGAAGGAAAATTTTTTATCTCAAATCTTGTTTCCTGTGCAATCAAAAGTAGCCTTTCCTACGTCATAACACTTGGGATGGAGGAGAACATTTTTTTTCCCTAATTGTTATGAACAATAATATGAAACTCCTAAAAGTTTTGGACAAATGGTCCCGACCCTTTCTAATGTGTTCCTCCTGCATCCCCAACTCTATTACCTTGTTCTAATTGTTTATACAGATCACAAAATTGGTACTGTTTCAAGGCACTGGGAATGCATAAGATACTGTCTTTGGAGGGGATGAAGAAAACTTTTTTTAGAAGTAAACTAACAGAATCACTGAATCAGAATGGTTTGGCTTGGAAGGGCCCTTAAAGCTCACCTCATTCCACTTCTCTGCCACGGGCAGGGACACCTTCCACTGCACCAGGTTTTTCAAAGCCCTGTCCTGGTCTTGAACACTTCAGGGATGGCACAGCCACAACCTCCTGGGCACAGGTAAAAAGTATTTTAAAAAATGATTAGACAGATCATTGACAGATTAATTTTAAAAATTCTCCTAATGCTGAATGCTTATTTTCCCAATAGGTTTTCCAGCCTAGGAAAACGAACAAAACCTGTTTGTGGGACTTGATGTAGTCCTGCTTGTGTGACTTTCTACCACAGGTGTCTGCTTGGGATAGGAATTGCAGTAGCAATGGAAAACAGGATTTTTCCAAAGAGTTCATAAGCCAGGTAGCCTGGCTTAAGGAAGGAGGGAAAATGCAGAGCTGTGCTAACTTAGCACATCTGAAATGTTGCTGTTCACAACTCTTCTGTGAGATCATTAGCAATACTTTGAAGCTCTTGCCCTTGGTAAAATTCCTGTTGAAGAGGAGGGTGTGTCCTGAAACTATATTTTTCTCAGATAGGGGTTAAACAGGGGACACTGACATAGGGAAATGGCTTTTGTACTATGAAATAACTACAGCCATTGTGTTTACTGCTTTTAATAAATGAACTTCCCAACAAGCAGCCTATTCTCTTGTTATTTGTCTGAGCCTAAATATCTTCAGCTTTACACAATTGTAAATTGGCAAGAATACCAAACATTTTTGAGTTTGATATGAGAACGCTTCCTGTAAAACATGCTTGTCTTCCAATTTAGAGCATTCTACTTACGGCCATAATCTGCTGAGATCTGTGGAATGTGCTTATCTTCTGAATCTCTGAGACAATAAAGCTATTATAGGGATTTAATGAGGAATAAACAGAAAATTAGTATGTCTTTAGTACTTGCTTAGTGTATCTATGAGTGGAATTTTTCTAAAATGTAAAAATAGAGACAGTAGCAGGATAAATCTGTCACTTTTTAAAATAAGAGAAATAGATGTCCTGAACCTGTGGGTGCACTGTTTCACCCATGCAATACATGGTGTGAGTTACATCTATTCCATGGAATACCCAGAGCATTTTCCAGCTCCTGGTTTATTTTAAAGCACAACTATGGTCTTATATTTTTTGTGGGGAACTAGATCTGGATGGTTACTATCTTCCCCCCACCATTTTATCCCTCTTTACACAGCGCACAAATACTCCCTTTTTCAAATGTGGCAAGCAAATGACAGAGATTTCAGCTGCTGCCTATTTAAAAATAGGTTTTACTGTATTTCTGTTGCGTTATTTGGCAGCACAATGGAATTTTTTTCCTGCAGTTTGTCCTGAAGCCTTGAGAGTAGATTAGCATAGTAAAAGGCTTTCAACTTTCATTCCATAAATGAAGATGAGGAGTAGCTCTGGTAGAATCAGTTACTGTAGAGAAAAGCTACATAGAAAAACGGAAGTCAAAATGTGCATATACACAGATTTCCATTTTGTTTCATTGTGAATGATAGCCAGAAGTAATCTGTTAGAAGTGGCCAAATATTGTTGCATAGCTGGCTGCTTCTGCTTTGGTTCGTACACTGAAATCACAAGATTTAGTAAAATGTGCATGGCTTCCAGTTATGTCATTAAAAATTTTATCAAATCCTGGAAATGAGCTTGTAAATGTTCATTAGGAAAGTCTGCTATACTGTTCTCCAGGGACACTTTTTACAACAGTAAAAAAAACTCTTTGGGTTTTTTGGGGGGTTGTCACCCCTGGAATGTTCTGTCCTCTATTTTCCTTTGCAGTTTCATTGTAGAACTGAAAGCGTGGGGAGAGCAGTTAAAGAAACTGTTGTTCTGAGACTCGACTGGAATTTTTTTGTTAAATGTTTGTGAAACAACATTTTCAGCTGAAGTTAGTCTACTGTCATTACTGGTTTTATAAATAATGAGGACTGTCCCCATCAAAAGTCAAAGTATATAAAAATACAGTAAAGATTCCATAACACCATGTATGTTGCATACAAACAATAAAAATACAGCAACTTTCTCCACACAGATCTCAGCATAACTGAGCTCTTGAGCTTTGTTCCTATTGCCCAGTGCTGCCAGCACTGGTACTCCTTCAGTTCTGTGGTGTGCAAATCTTTCTGTTATTTCTACCACAATAAGAACACTTTCCTTCATAAACAGAAAACAATTTCTTGGATGCACAAGATGTTTTTCAAAAATAATATTCAAAACTGCTGAACTCTGAATAAATTTTGTAAATGTGTTTCTAAATACGAAAAGTCGGGAAAAGTTGAAGGCAGGAAAGGGAAAAAAAAAGAAAAAAATTGGGTGATAAGAACTACTTCAGTCTGACTTTTAGCCCTGTTTTCTTCTGAAAATACTAAGTGCCAGTGCAAGAATGAAGTTGATAGATACAGAAAGCAGAAACCACACAGGTTATAGGATGTCAGAAGAGATGTGACACTGTTTTGCTTCCTTTGGGCTTACACTATATCTTTGTGTCTGGTTAAAACATACAATTTAGTAAAATGCAGAAGCAAATACTGAGGGAAGAGGACAAAGTTAAAGACTCCATTCATGTCCTGAAATTTGAAGAATAACAGCACCAATCTCTACGTGATGTTTTTTTTTTCTTCCTGAATTTGATTCTTCTAGACATTACGGTTTTGTCAAATCTTTTGTATTTATTAGTCAATATCTACATTCAAAGAGACAGACACTAGAAATGCTTGATGGAATTTTAAGTCTGGGATCTAATCCTAAATCATGTGCTACACTCTTAATTTTAATAATCTTAGGGAAAGAACCAATAAAGTTTTATTTAAAAGGAAGTCGCACATGAAAAACCTTTTGGCCCAGCTGACAACTTTGTAGCCGAAATATCTATCAAATTCTGCTAAATACTGAGACCAGATTTTAGTTCAGGACATGCCTGAACTGTTAATTGTTCAAAATTGTCCTGGTAAAATTCTGTTATATTATTTCTGTGGTTTTCCCCTCTTCCCTAAGCACTATTGCTGGCTGCTGCCAGAACAGTGCTAGGTTGGACCTTTTCAACTGACCCTGCATGCTCTTAGGTTTTTCTGCTGGATTGATAAGTACCCTTTTCATTAAAGAAAATATCAAACGACTGATTTTTAGCTTTTTCACAGCCTTGCATATTTGACACTGTTACAATTAAGGGCAATATTTTTTTGGTCTATGTAGATATATAAATAACAGTAATAAATGTTTCTTTCCTAGGTGTGCCTTGCAATAGCTCATTATTCTCAGCCAACGGATCTTCAGCTTCTCTTTGCATTTGAGTATGTTGGGGAAATCTATCATAATCCAGGTAAGGATGAAAGTACTTGGATTGTGCTTTTTTTCCTGTTTTGTAATACGTATCTTTAGTAAGACTTCTGTCCAGAAGCAGTGGCAAAAAGCATTCGAGGCTTTCTCCAAGGGTAACAAAATCGGCTTGTTCTGCACCCAGCCTCTTACTTATGGTTATAAGTCATTCATTGGGATAGACATTAATGACCAAAATCCAAAGAAATGTCTTTCCTGTCTGAAACAAAGCCAAACTGTGCCAGCATGAATACTCCTATTTCTCAGTTCACGCTTCCATCCTCCTGTTGTATGTCTCTGTTGGTACTCTGGGTACCCAGTGAATGTCCCATCAGGCAGGCTTGCTCACCTGCCCTTCTTTTGGGAATAAGTTTCTCTTCTGGTGGTATTGCAGGAGGATTTGTGCAACTTGGGACTCCATACCTTCTTTCCTAGAGGCTTACTAGGCAGTTCTTACCACTCAAAACCTCCACCACCCCTGCTGAGTTGGAGCACACCCTCTCTGCTCAAGGCCAATCTCCAACTGAACCTTGTCAGTTAGGTAAGCCTGCAAAGATGCCTTTGGAACTTGATTTCTAGCGTAATGCTGTGCGGTCACTGCTGAGTGTTCCCCAGCCGAGACACAGCTGAGAGCCAGCAGTTGTAGGGTGACAAGCCCCCCCACAGAGCGTGCTGCTGCTGCAGAGCTGTGGTACTGAGATCTGAACTCAGCAGCTGGCACTAGAAACCACTGACCTGCCTGTTACAAAATGTGAACCTTGTGGAATTCTGAGATCAGGCCTTCAAATTTGCAAAACAATGCATGGTTTTCATCCAGGTGCCTCTATGACTGCCCTGTGCATGCACAAGAATAAGTGTGCATGTGATTATGTTGCACACATAATTACACATGGAATTTCTTACCTCATAAAGCTTGGGCAATTATTAAGGTCCATGTATTTTCATGTTATAAAGTACTAGGGAGGAAGCCAATTTGCAGATAAAGTTGCAATAAAATGTTAGGCTGTCACAAAGTTGCCTTTACTCTCTCTTTAAAATACCATTTGCTATATGGAAAAGTACCTAGTGGAAGAATTATGTAAGGTGGGTAAAAATGTTCCTCTGGAGCAGCAGACCAGAATGGCAAAGGAGACTTGTTCTGCCATGCTGCAGTTCCTAAGAGAATTTGAAATTCTTTTGGGTTGCATTGGGGTGTTCTTCTTGTTGTGAACCCTGGTGTTTGTCCCATAGATATCTGGCTTTGCTCTTGCAATTCCAGTGCTGTTTAATGACTCTCTCTCCCTGCTACTCCCAGTAAAGTAAAAGGTGAAATGCTGTCTTTGTGCTTCCTGGGGAACATAAAAAGCCTGCCATTGCTCTGTTGTGTGTGTACATTGTTTTTTTCCCAGGCTATATTTAATAGTTATATATCCCACTGTTAAACAGGAAAATGGACTCTTTTTGTAATTATTGTATTTCTCTGTTTACCATCTTTGAAGAACTACTTCAGTCTGATTTTAGTCCTGTTTTCTTCTGAAAATCCTAAGTAGTCAAAGTGGCAGTGCAAGAATGAAGTTGACAGAAAGCAGAAACCACACAGGTTATGGGATATCAGCAGAGCTGTGACACTGTTGTGCTTCCTTTGGGCAGGCTCTTGCTAAGGCTCAGAGCTTTCATGGGGGAGGTAACAGGGCTGATTTTCAGTTTATTCCACTTCCATCTAAAAATGTACTTCAAGTGTCAAGAAACAAAACGTAATTTCATTTTGACATAGCTGACTGTCCTCTTGGCATCTAAAGAATGCCAACAAAGGAGATCCTTCTGTATAGTAACAGCCTCTCTAAGCTCCTGGTCCCTAAACACAAAATGATAGCCCATCTTTTTGTGTGGATATAAATCTATATAGAAACCCCACTATTTTAACATGGCCTTCCATTTATTTTATTAGCTGTTAATTCAGCAGTCATTTAAAGTTGCTGAAATTATATAAGTCTTATTTTGCTTTCTTGACATGGTAGCTATTAATGGGTAGCCTATAAAGGTTCATGTTTTTAAAATGTTGCAAACTTTGGCATATTGAAGCAGCCTGTGACTGGAGATAACATTTGTTCCTGAGTATTAGTATGCCTTGTCTTCTATCAAGCAGCACAGCAGGCCAATTTTATGTTGCTTTTCTAATGAAATTGCAGGGAGAAAATACATTGACATCTTCATGTATCATCAAGCTGTCATTAAATCACCACTTTCTTATAATACAGCAGTAGGTAATATAGATAATATTAGTCCTGATGCTAATGGCTTATTTTTGTAATTAGGAAGGTGAAGAGATCGATTTTTATTTATTTTTTTTTAATGGGCATTGATGACTTTCCTTTTCCTAGCAAAGAAGGTGAATGGCATAGACCCAGGAGGTGGTGGCGGTGGCATCAGCAGTGCCAGTGGTCAGCAGACTCCTTTGTTTGAAACTTACTCGGATTGGGATAGAGAAATCAAAAGGACAGGTGCATCCGAGTGGAGAGTGTGCTCAGTCAATGAAGGTTATATGATCTCCACTTGGTAAGTGTCTCTTGGGACACCAGCAGGAGGGAATTGGGCTGTCTTGTCCTGTGTGCCCCACAGCCTCTGTTGCACCCAGCTGTGCACTGCACCTCTTAATTGTGCTGCTCTCTGGAGAGGCCCCCAGATTAAGATGATGCAAGTCTTGTCCCTAAAGGAAATGTCACCTCCCTAAAGGAAATGTCATATTTTGGCATCCATTGCTTTGGTGCTTCTGTACTTCCATGTGGAACATGCAGTTTCTCACCTTGGGGCTGTGCTGGGGCTGTGCTGGTGCTGTGGCTGAGCCCTCACATCGGACAGTGACAGCCACGCCCAGGGGCTGCTCTGGGACAGCCTCACTGAGCTGGTGACACAGCACTGCAGCAAGAGGGAAGACGGTAAAAAACACAGGGAAAAGTAACCTTTTTTTATCATGTTTTTTTCCACAAGCCTTCCAGAATATTTTGTGGTTCCGTCTTCCTTAGCAGATCAAGACCTGAAGCTGTACTCCTACTCCTTCATTGGGAGGCGAATGCCTGTAAGTGTCCTCTTTGTTCTGGTACTGCTCCTGTGTCATTGCACAGTATTCAGCCTGGGGCTGTGTATGCCAATTAACAGAGTTCTCTGCATAGCATTAAGGAAAAAGACTGTACAGAAGAGCTCTAACCTGCGCAATTTTGTTGTTTCTTGTGTTTTTCCCCCATGTTAGTTATGGTCCTGGAATCACCCTAACGGGAGTGCCCTTGTGAGAATGGCCAACATTAAAGATGTATTGCAGCAGCGAAGAATTGATCAAAGGTAAAGGATTTGTTGTGTCACTCTTCAATCAGAGGGTTAGGATAGCACCAGTGGTGACTGTGACACAGCAGTGGATGGCAGTGGAGGTGACCCTGTATGACACTGCAGTGTTGAAGTGTGGGAACTTGGGAGAGACTGTTCTCTGGATCTGGTTCTGGCACAGTTTTTATTCAAGGCCATTCCAGTTTCAAATACTGAATAACTTTACAGGTTTTAAGGTATGCTTATTTTTGAGGGGGCTAATCCTTCACATGACAGAATTTATTGATAAAAGGATCAGATTTACTATAAGACAGCTTACATTGGTGGTGATTTTCTTACCTCCTTCAGCAAGACATTAAAAAAATCCATTTGTGGCATTGGGAAATACAATTCAATAGATTTTGTATCATAATGCACATGGTATTTCTGTGAAATACTTGTCATGGGCTGTCCTTAATGAAAGACTGAAGTCATTTAGTGCCTTGTGTAGGTAGTTTACAAGCTTAGTGGGTTTTGTTCTTTGGTTTAATTTGTAATGTGACTTTTTGTAGTAGTGAAAACACCTGCATTGTGTGTGAAGCTGGTGCTCTGAGTTTTAGTTGAAACCCTGTCAGATTTCCTGAATTCATAAACTTTATATGCATTCTCTTCATTTAACATAGGTAAGTCTTACTAAAAATAGTGGAAAACTAAAAACTGAATAGAGTTATTTAACTGTCAGTCAGCACCACATTTCATTTCTCAAATGTGATGTTTTAATGATCCATTAAAACATTTCCATTTTTTATGTTCAGTAATTAGCAGACACCAAAAATGTTTGAGTCAGTAGCTTTATGGCAGGAGCAATGTATCTCCTGAATATGAACCAGTAATTTTTTTTTTTTAGAATGAGGTGCATGTTTTATGTGGGTTTAATTGTTTGCAGTTAGACAGCAGCACATTTCTTGAAAGACTGTTTCTTTCCTCTGCAACAATAAAGCTGCTGATCTTGTCCTGCAGGATTTGTAATGCCATAACTCGAAGCCATCCCCTGAGAAGTGATGTTTACAAATCTGACCTGGACAAGTGTCTCCCCAACATCCAGGAAATCCAGGCTGCACACATCAAACTCAAACAGCTCTGTGTCAATGGTATGCTGGGCTTTCCTTCTTTTATGGGGGTTGTTTTCCTGACATGCAGGGAATTCCAGTCAGCCTGGCTGACAGAGACTGTTACTGGAAGTTGTTCTGCAATGTAATTACTGTCCCTGTTGCAGAGCCTTTTGATGAAACTGAAGAGAAGTGGCTGTCCTCACTGGAAAACACTCACTGGTTAGAGTACATTAGGTTGGTACCATTAATAAAATGATGTTCAATGGAACGTGCAAAGCTTTCAGCACTGTAAATGAGCAGTGCATCAGTTGAAGGATTCTTTGTTTTAATATATGTTAGGTAAATATAGATAACCCAAATCTTTTTCTTGTAGAGTGTGAATTTCTGTTAACTGTTAAATCACTTTCTTTTCCTGTCTAGAGCCTTTCTTAAGCATTCTGCTGAGCTTGTCTATATGATGGAGTGTAAGCACGTTTCTGTAGTTCTACAAGGTAATACAACACAGAGCATGCTGTAATTATTTGCATTACTGTGATAATATAGATTAGCAGACTTAGATAAAATCAACTGTAATCTTTATACATAAATTCCATGGATTCTGAATATCTTAGGCATTTGGGGAACTAGGAGGGAAAATAATTTTGTTATGTATCTGAACTGTAGTATAGTCTTTAGCATCAAAGGAATATTTTGCTTTGAGTCTTTGTGGGTTTTGTTCTGATAACAATGAATGGTGAATCAAAACCTTAGTGTGAACCTTTGTACTGTGTTAAGGGGGCTAATAGTCGCTGCATAAGCAATGTCAGTTTAATTCAGAGATTCTATAGACAAAAGTATTTCACTCAGTGCCCACTCCTTGTGTCTGTGCAAACAGATATTTCAGAGGCAAAGACACTGAAAAACTTGCTCATATCTGTAATTTTGTAATTTCTGCAGTTTTTACAAGACCTGTTCAGCTGGTATATCCCACTCTCCCCATGTAAAGGCCTTCCAAGAATTCCTTCAGGGTGGAAAAATGTTGAAAATTTCTAGCAGCATGAACACTCTCCTCCTCAGCACATCTTGATTTAAGTATTAGGCAGTTGGATGAGTATTTTGTTCTTGTTGAAAGCACTGCTGTGCTGGATACTGCAGGAACCCTTTCTATAGTATGAGTCTCCATTTAAGAAAAAAGAAGTGTGATTTTCTTCTAGTTTGTTTTTTTAATTACGAGAACAATTAAAACAACTAAAAGTATATTTTAAAGGAAATTCTAAGAAAAACGTGAGGCCTAGTTGTACCTTTTTGCTCTTTGAAATCTAATTCTGTACATGTGCATTTACCTTATATGTTCTGTACTTTCTGTGTGTTATTTGCAGAGGAAGAGGGACGGGACCTGAGCTGTCTTGCTGCTTCTCTCATTCAAGTCATGCTGGATCCCTATTTTCGAACAATTGTTGGATTTCAAAGCTTAATACAGAAGGAATGGGTCATGGCAGGATATCAATTTTTAGATAGGTGTAACCACTTAAAGAGATCTGACAAAGAGGTAAAAATGAATTGCATTTGCATGTGATCACAGTATCTGCTTGATATCATCCTGAACATGTATTTGTACAGAAATCTAAAAGTCAAAATATGTTTAATACTTTCAAATCTCATTATAATAGTATCAGAGGAAGTAGGTCTTTTTCCAGGGTAGAGACATTTTTTCTTTACCCTCTGTAGCCATGTGAGAATCACTGAAATACCAGGTGCAATCCAATGGGTTTTTATGTTGCTTCAGGGTTACACATGAAAGCGTCTCACTGCTAGGAACACTAGCACAGCTCATGTTTCAAATTAAAACCAGAGGAGGAGTGGGGTTGGGGAGGTAGTTTTGCTGTGTGTTTTACCAATCCCTGTTTCCATCCCTGTGGTGTTATCACTCAGCAGTGCTTTCAGAGCAGCGAGCTGCTGGAGAAGCCCTGCAGCTGCATGAGCTGACATGGCTGCCAGGAGGAGGGAGAGGAGCGCAGGGCTCAGCTTCCAGTGCTGCCAGCTCTCGTTTGGCCTCTTCATGGCAAAGGAGGGGCTGCTAACTGCAGGTGGAAGCACAGAGGACCCAGGTTAGGAACCTTTTTCAGGGACAGTGCTCAGAGTCACAGAACAGGAACATCCCCAGAGTGTGGAACCCACAGATAAACTGAGGGCATGGAGCACTGAGCGGGGAAAATGCATGAAGGGATAAAGAAATGAGATGCCAAGAGGGAAATAATGAAAAGCAGCTATTTTGGCCTTAGGAAAGAATATACTGAAAAGTGAAAATGGGAAGGGGAAAATATTTCTGAAGCTTTACATAAATGATAGTTTATACTTTTGCAATTCACGGGCTGCTATGGAAAAGAGCTAGAAAATGTGGTGAGAAATTAACATAGCTGAATGATAAGCTGTCCAGTTATTTCAAACAAGGAAGTAAATACATTGTAAAAACAAGGCCAAGTGGCAAGGAAGGCTCATAACAAGCACTAATTTGGAAATTATGAGGGACATACAGATGGCAGAAAGGATTTTTGCAGTTGCACGAGTATAAGGGGAGCCCAGGAAAGAAGCTTTTACACAGAAGGGAAAGCTGTGCAAAGGTAGTGCTGAGAAAGAAGTGGCTAAACAGAATACAGAGTGTAACAATTGCATAGAATCATGAAAAATGCAAGACTCCCAATAGTTTACCCTATGGTTGAGTAATGTACCAATGGTACAGCCAAATACCATAACTCCATGGGTATGATTTGGGAAAAGCTTATGTTAAATCTGATAATTCCTTGTTTCTTTTCCCAGTCTCCTTTGTTCTTGATGTTCCTTGACTGCATTTGGCAGCTGCTGGAACAATACCCAGCAGCCTTCGAGTTCTCTGAAGTGTACCTGACCATCCTGTACGACAGCGCCCGCATCTCCTTGTTCGGCACCTTCCTCTTCAACTGCCCTCACCAGCGAGTCAAGGAAAGCACTGTGAGTAGGAGGGGCTGCACCTCCTTGTCCAGCAGGAGACTGCAGCCTGCCTCCCTGGAAATAACAGTATCCCAGTTAAATTCTTCCTGTGTGTCCTTCAAATTGTCACACTCTGTTTAGGGAAAAACACTCAGGTCCCCAGGTGAGTACAATCATAATGACTTTCAGGACTATTCAAGAAGAAAGTCTATGGAATTTCTTTGTTGTTTTTTTCCTAGGAAAACGTTGCTACTCTACATTGTTATTTGTACTCCTCTAGGAAGCAAATCTGTATCTGGAACTCAGAAAGTAGAATGACAGGCAATAAATAGAATTTCACGCTTCAGGCAAACTTTGAAATCTCTTGACATAATTGTTTAAATAGTTGAAAAAGTTGGAGATGCTGCATAAAGTTCCAATAGTAATGCACAACGGAGGCATTTAGAAAACTGAACACTTAAATTTGTTTTTGAAAACAAGCTTATCAGAACTGTGGGTAGAAAACATTTGATGGCTGATAAAAGTGAAACTTACTGATTTCATTAAATATTTTCCCTTTAAAGTTGTAGGTAGCAACCTTACAAAGAAGCAGAGCATTGAGAGACTATTGGTGAATTCTCAAAATGCCAGTTTGGGGGTTAAGAGTAAGCCAACAAACAATTTAATAGAATTGAAAAGTAACTGCACAAATGCAGAGCAACTGTTTTCTTCAGCTGTCTTGCTGCCTTGTTGTGCTACCCTGCTTCTCTTTGCCTGATAGTTACATGCTAGTTTTAAGATTCAGAAAGAAGCCCATTTTCTTTGATTTTAATCTGCCTGAATGTTAACTTCTTGCAGGAATTTGCTATAAGCAAAAATATTCAGCTGGGTGATGAGAAAGGCCTCAGGTTTCCGTGTGTTTGGGACTGGTCTCTTCAGTTTGCGAGCCGGGACCGGCTGCTGTTCCACAACCCGCTGTACATTGGGAAGAGCACGCCCAGCGTGCACAACGGGGCCCTGCGGACCTTCAAGCGCTCCAAGGTGACTGGGGGGCTCTGAGGGGCTGTGCTCACACTCAGGGGTTGGGCTGGGGAGGCTGCAGGTGCCCTTGGATTAGCAGTAGGAGCCTTCATTGTCTTGGCTTCCCAGCCTAAAGAAATTATTTTCTGTAGAAGTAGCGACGTAAATTGTTGAGCCTTGTGTTTTAGGACATTTTCTGATGTGGCTGAGTCACTGCCAACATTTGCATTATTTCACCTTTGGAAAAGTGATGACAGGCCACTTTTTCCCCCGGGGTCAACAGTATTTTCAGTAAATACTGATTATACGTCAATCATTTGTTGCTACAAAAAAAATACGTATTTCTTTTTAAAGGCCACAGTTTGCCCTGTGAGCCTTGCAATAGTGACTCAGAAGCTCAGAACTATTTAAAGGTCAGAGCATTTCTCTGGATGATGCACCCTGGCAGTTCAGGGAAATTTGCTATTCCAATGAATACAGAACTGGAAAATTACCAGTATTTATTTTCTGCAGAAAAACTACAGCTCCACATTGCGAGGTGCCCCCCCAGCACTAAAAAACGGAATCATCAGTGAGCAGGAGTTCCTTCCAAGAAGAAACTCTCTGATACTAAAACTGAAGCCGGAGTTTCTCCAGCCAGCAGAGGGGCAGAGCCACAGTATGGAGCAGTACTTCAGAGACTGGTTTGCAAAGCCTGTTGATTTGCACGGCGTCATTCTGCCCCATCTCTCTGGAACACAAATAAAACTGTGGAAACTCTGCTACTTCCGCTGGGTTCCTGAGGCCCAGATCAACCACGGGGGCTCCATCACTGCTTTCCACAGAGTTTCTCTGCTGGCGGACGAGGTGGACATGTTAAACCGCAGCCTGCGGCAGTACAAGAGCAACTCCTCCTTGCACGGCCACTGCTCAGAACTGGATCAAAGCAGGATGTACTTCAGAGCAAATGGTTTGAATGACACCTCAGGCACCCCAGACTTTCTCTCCTCCTCATTCCCATTTTCTCCTGTAGGGAACCTATGCAGACGGAGCATTTTGGGAACACCTTTAAGCAAATTTTTAAGTGGTGCCAAAATCTGGCTATCCACCGAGACGCTTGCAAATGAAGACTGAGGTGATGTGGAGGTTTAAAGGTTTGGGGAGAATACAGCATATAATTTTGTCTTTTCTAACTTAACACTGCTAAATGCGGCATTGAAAGCTGTAATAATTTTTATATACAAACATTACGTAAGATTTGCACAAATATTTAAAAGCAAAGCAAGTCATGGTTCAAATCGCACAATTTTGTCTTCAGTACTTCTCATCTGCTGGGGCTTCTGCTCCCCAACTCCTCCTGTTCTTGGGGGTTTGGCTCATTACAAGTAACAGAGCTTTCATTAGCTAATTGAAAGGCTTGGTGTAGTCGTTAGTGAGGGTTCTGCTTGAAATACCTTTGTTTTCCCAGATAGTGACTGAAGTGACCCTTTGATAAGACAGCTTGGAAAGCCAAAGGAGTGCAGTGGAGATGAACTGACAGCTGAAATCTGGGAATGTACTATTTTATCCAACTGCCTTTTCAGGAGTAGTACTTACTTGCATAGATACAAACATACTAATGTTCCATGACTAATCACCCTACATTGTGCTAATGCAGTGTATCCATGGAAGGGGTTGTTCCCTTTTCTTTCTCTCCCCAAAATGTGTTCATTAACAATTAGTCAGATTTGTGCTCTTTGTCATGAGCTTGACTTTAGACTATAGAAATCCACATCAGGACAATGCACTGTTAACCTTAAAACATTTACTGTAGATATGGTATTGTAGTAGCTTTAGAAGTGCCTTTAATTGGGAGGAAACAGTAGCAGGATTACTCTAATGCAGCTGACACCCCCCTAACTTTTTAAAACAGATTGTTGTGGCAAGTTCTTGTTCCATCCCCTGCTTCCCCCTCTCCATTTCTGGAAATAACAGGCATCCAGAAGAAACAGCAGGTGTTCCCTCTTTAAGGTTAAGCTTGTTTGTAAGTCCCACAAGATCCTCACCTTTTTATAAGAGCACCTCAAACACTCAGCATTATATCCCTGCACAGATCCTGATCCCTGCCATCCCTCTCCTCATTTTTTTGTAGGATGAAGCAGCTTTAAGCAGGACTCATACCTGAGCTCTGCTGGGTTCCAGAAAGGAGCACTGGCTTCTCATTGCCACTTCCACAAGGGCTGCAGGTGCTGCAGTCACTGGTAGGCAGGTGCTGCAAGTGAGTGGTGCCTTCTTTTTCTGCACATCCATAGGGACAGCACAATGAACAAGCATTGCCTGAGGGAATTACATCCAACAGCCTCCCTCTGCTGATTGCAGCAGCCTCCTCGTTTTTCTGAAACCTTTTTAAAAGATGCCTCTCCCTGGATGCTGTGCCACAAGAGGACTCACAGGGAGAAAGGCAGGAGTGTGAAGAATTCCAGGAGGTTGGAGAAATAGTGATGTATCATTCTCATAGGTTAAGGCTCCTGTCAGCTGCCTTCTCTGAACAGCGAGGCTGTATTTTGTATTAAATTCCTTCTGTATAAGCACCAGTGCTGCTGAACTGACACTGAGCCTCTATCCAGGTATTGCCTCACCAGTTTAAGGCACCAGAGGCCTTATAGGATGGACTCAGAGCTGTTCTCAGTTTTCTCAGTAGAGAAAAAAGAAAGCTGCAGGATGGGAATATGCAGTGTATTTGAGTTTAAAAAAAGGGGAGGGGATAGGATTTGGAGATCTTTGTTTGTAAACCCAAACTGATCTTCAGCACAGCCTAAATCACAAAGTGGGGCTTGGCTCCCAGGCTGTTCTCTGACCTCCAAGGCTGTGCCATGCTTGCACTGCTGGGGTTGGAGAGGGAAGCAAGGCAGGGCCAATGCACAGGTGAACAATGTCAGGGGAGGGGGCTTCCTTTTTTTACCTTACCAAGCTTCCAAACCCTGTTCCTATGCAAAGAAGCTGTTGTGCACAACGTGGGCAGGCACAGGCTGTTGTGACACAATGCCAGGTGCTCCTGGGCAACTGTTTGTGAGGAAAAAACGTGTATTCACCTCAATTGCCTAACTATGCTGCAAGATGAGCTGAGCATGTTAAATGGTCCACAAACCAGTAGCTTGCTGGAGCAGTCATCTCACTTGTTCATTACTCAAATGTTTGTATTAGTTTGCTTTTGCCATTCCTCTTTTCCCATTTAGCTTACTGCTTTCCCTGGCCTGATACTTGACATAAAGACCTCAACCTGTGTGCTTAGTGTCTTTTGGTACCAATTTATTTTCTTTTAAAATCACAGTTAAAACTATAATGTCTCTTTTTTTTCTTTCCTTAAAAGTATAACTTCTTTGGTTTAAAGGTACCAAAAATGTGTAAATAAATTACTCCACAAAAGCAGCTGGTGGAATTGAAAAATGTTTAGGCTAGTACTCTTTGGGGGAAAAATGGGTACTATATTTAAACAGAATTGTCTTTTATAAGGAGATTTCAGACATTTTTACATTTCAGTTCTAAGATATGTACAGATGCTGCACAGGGTCTTTGTATTTTATATATATAGCATGGGAGAGGGTTAAAAATAATATGCCTTTATAATAAACAAAACCTGTCAAAATACCTATTTGCCAAACAGACTTAAAAAGAAATTTTATACCATTCCAAAAAGGGAGTTAGGTAAGCAGAGGCTGAGAGGGGGCACCTCCTGCAGAGAGGAAGGGAAGGGATTCACCTTTCCTAGACCTGAAGCCAAGGTTCTGCTTCCCTGAGTGGCACGGCCTTGCTGAGGAGTCAGAGAAGCTGCTGTGCCTGTGGGAGTGAACGTGTGCCTGTGGATGCTGCTGCTTCCTCTGAGTTCAACAGCTCCATACTTTCTGATTCACTTTTGAAAGACAGGTACCAAGTGTTGCTTTTGAAATACTCTCCACTCTGCACAGTTGCCTTATCAAGTCAGTAGGGACTGTTCTGAATATCTTCAAGAACTTTCAAAAGCAATTTTGGGGTGTGAGTATGTATCTTACTTCTGTGTACAGAATACTGACATTCAAGTGTGTATATATATGTCTGTGTATATATATGTACACATATTTTCAAATTTTCATTTCTGTTCACCATTTAAAGCAAGATACTGTTAAATGCTGTTTTTGTGTTGCAAGGGTAGAAAAGCTACCAAGCAGCTCATCCTTTTGTGTTTGTAGAAAATGTGCATTACTGCAGCTGTTCCTGGCTGAGTCATGACTTTGTACCACACGAGGGGAGCTCTGCAGCTGCTGCTGCAGCTGCTGAGCCCCAGTGCAGCAGCTGGGCTCAGTGCAGGGCTGGGACTGTGGTGGCACCTCAGCCTCCAGGCACTGCCCTATGTCACTCATGTCCTGCCTCCGGAAATGCACTGAGAACTGTGTTTGTGTGTGTCTGCCCAGGCCTGCACGTGTGCTTCATGTGCACCTGCCTGCAATACCACTCTGATCAATTAACTGCCGTGTGTTTTAATGAAAATGTAGCAAGCTGGGCAAACCTTTTGGCTTATTCTCAGATGGAAAGATATTAAAACCAAAACAATTCTAACATGTATTTAAGCAAAGGACAAAATCTTAAATTTGCCTCTAACCAAGAGACAGAAATCTGTACCTCAAATTGCTCTAGGCAGTAGGTTTCTAATGCTGTTGCTGTGATGGTTTAGAGTTCACCATTTCAACTGAAACTAAAACCTTTGTGCCTGATAATGATTTACTGAGTAAAGTAGCAGCGGCAGGATGATTATAAAATCCTGATGCTGACTTGTGAATGTGAAGTAAATTAGAGTCAATAAAAGTTCGTACCTTTCCACAGTGAACTTCAGGTGGTTTTCTTTCCCTTCCCCTAACAAAAAAAAAACCTCTGTGTGTGTGGTTTTTTCCAAGAATAGCACAGATGCTGTGCTATAGAAAAGCGATTAATAAAAATGATGTGCAAATTATCTTATTTCTTGCTATATTCTGTTATTTGCATATTTCTAGCTATATTCTGCAGTTTGAATGGTGATCAGAATTTCTGATAGCAGGGAACTTACTCAGTATGAGAATGAAGACTCCAGAGAAAACATGTTGGCTGTGTACTAAAATTAAGAGAAACCCATGGGATTTTGGTGTCTTAAAAGGGAATTAATCTTTTTAGTTCCAATTGACTGACATACTTCTGAATGAGCAAACACATCAATTTATGTGGGGCAAAACTGACTATACTGAGTGTGGTCATCTTGGCACTGACCAACTCCTGTCTGCCACCAGAAATTTCCCTTTATACAGGTAATACAGATACAACAGAAGGGGCTGTTAAATAAATTATCCTTTCATACACATCAGCACATTAGAACAGCATTAATGCTTTATGCCCTACTCTCTGCCATCTGTGAACACCCCTATCTGTTTATGTACAAGTGCAAAATTCAAATACATAATGGTAAGTGGGGACAGTTAGAGAACCACAGTGGACCTGACAATCCTGCCAAGGGGCTGAACTCACACCTTGCAAGGAGACTCACCCAACACAATGAATTTAGGCCATAAGGGTATGGCAGAGCAGACAGTGGAGCTACAAGCAGCCCCAAGGAATGCTGCAAGCTTCTGCTCTTCTGTTCTCTGGTGCTGCCTTTGATACCCTTGATGCCATATCTCTTCCACCTGTGTGCCTTATTGGTCAGTACTCAGCACTCCATGGCTCATTGCCTGCAGTACCAGGCACCTGTCCTACACAGCTCTATTCCATTAGGGAGGAGGCTCGGCCACAGCCCCACTCCCAGTTACCACAAACTGTGTGCCTACAACACAAGGGCACCATGCAGATGAGCAGGACCAGATGGCCCAGTTTCTATTGTAGACATGTTCTCAGGGTGTGCTAGTCTGAAGGCAGCTCTTCCTCCTCACTGGGCAAACCCCAGATTACCTCTTAATAAACCTCAGATTACCATTATTACCAGAGAATAAATCAGGAATTGTGGAGAGAAGGGAAGGGCTCTGCTCTTCTGAACACAAAGCAACATGCAGTAAATCATACTGACAGTTTCCTCCGATTACATTTTAGAATGTTTTGTGCTAAAAAGGACTATGGTAATGTTCCAAGAAACCAGAATTTTAGAAGAAACTATTTTTAATATTTTAATAAGCAGCAGCATACTGGTGTATGCTACCTGTTCCTTTAGGAACACTCGAGTTCCCCACATGATCCAACCTCTGTCAGCTGAGGCGTTTGCTCTTGCCTCCAACGTCCTGCACGTGACAAACCTCCACTGCAGCCCCCAGTTTGTGCAGCTCACTCAGCCACAGCATCTGCTTGGGAGACAGGCGGTCGTTGGGGCCCTTCACCTCCACCAGCTACAAGGAAAGGGGGATGGTTAGAAGTGTGTCCCTGGAGGAACTGAAGGATAATTAGCTCCCACACAAGAAGTAATTTTTTACAGCTGTTATTTGCAACAAAAATAATAGAGATTTTAGCACAATGGAAGGTGCAGTGGGTGCTGAATTATTACCCCATATTTCAAAATTTAACTGTAAGATGATGAAATTTTATGTAGTAAATATCCACCAAAACAGACAGAAGCCCTGGTGAATGAAGATTGATCATACTGAAAAATCAATTGTCTGCACCCTCACCTGTTCCAGCTGACACTGACAGCAATTTATTCAGGTGTTCTAGAGAACTAATTTCTGCTATTCAGCTCTGTATCAAACACATAACAAGTCGCTCCAACAGATGAGTTGTCCAATAGTCTTCTAGTAGCTATTCCACTACCATGCAAGGCACCATCCATGACTGTTTACTCAATTTCTGTAGCAGACACAGACACAGTTGCTGTAGACTCAAATAGTCCAGGTTATGTCTAAGTGGTGCCAGTAGGACTCCTTGCTCACAACAGTCAGTGTGTGGCTGATTGGTAACAGGTGCTTTACATTACAATTAATCAAAGACCTTTTCTACACCAGTCTTAGCTGGTGTTGATTGTTGCTGCTCCCTATGCCATTAAAGCTCCAGCACAGCTGCTGGAAGAGCAGAAAATCACCCACTGCCCCGTGGGGACAGGGCAGCCGAGCTGCAGGCCTGACTCCACCGCCACAGGAAATTACAATTTGTGTGGGCTGACAAGTGTAAGGTTTTACACGAGGGAAGGCAACCGAGCACTGAGAATTCCCGTGCTCCCCGCACACCTTGAAGTGCTGGCTGTGGGAGCGCCACACGAGCAGGTCGGGCAGTCCCCCCCGGCAGTGCCGCAGGTCCCTGGAAAGCCGCCGGAAAACACCGCTCAGGAACGATCCTCCAAGGCAAGAGACCAGGCTCTGCAAGAGAAGGTTTGGTAGTTGGTTTGGGTTGGTTTTCATTTCCTGCAGAACCATTTCCCACCCCTCACCAGAATACTGGATGGCCCAGCTCAGCTCTCTGTTTAGTCTTGTGTAACAAGAAACATAAGTAGATGTTTTTTACATCGATTTCCCTGTGGTGCTCCCAGCTACTGTTACAGGAAAAGTGACCATATGAGAAAATTGTAACACTACCTTGTGCAGGGACTTCAGTGCAATAATCCCTAATCCCAGTTCCTCCCCCCACCACTCTCCATCTGCCACGGCTCAGTGCCTCAATACAACCTGGGAGCACACTAGGGCCATGTGTAATTGAATGTCAAGCCTAATTGGAGAGCCCATGCTGGGCAACAGTCACTCTACCTGGACTTGCTGGAGGGAAATAAAACGTCCCCAGTTAACCAGGGCTGCTGCTTTGCCCTCCTGAGTGGTCCAGACATCAGCAACCAACTCTGCCAGTGTCTCTGAGGAAGCTGTGTGAAGCTGCTGGAGTCTGGCCTCGATGACAGCCCTCCTGTTCTCATAGAAGCTGTCAGTGTATAAATCCAGGGGGGATGTCTGGATGAAAAGGTAAATACAGCTCTCAGGAACTGCCACCACAGCAGGTATTCCCAGAATGACCATGGCCTACTTCATATTTTTATTAACTACAAAGTCAATCAAACACTGAGCTGATTTGTCTCAAATGTGCCCACCATATAAATATTTATTAAATGGGGACAAATTTGCATGTTTTAACACCCAGTGCAAGTGCAACAAATACTGGCCACATCTTGGCCTCTGCTCTGTTGTTTTGAACTCTAGACAGGGGTTTCCTTTAACAGACAAGGAATTCCGTGTATTCCCAGCACTCTGAGCAGTTCAGGCGGGATTTGGAGTCGGGATCAAGACTGCTCAGGCACAGTGAGCAGTTTGAGGTGAAAGAACAAAGCCGTGATGAAGCGGGGGCGGATCCTCCAGCGCCCACAGGAATAGCCCCGGGGCAGCGCGGAACACTCAGCGTGTGAAAAGCCCCTGCAGCAATTCAGCTTTGACGCTGCTGAACAGGCAGGGCCCCAGAGCCACCAGCTTTTCAAAAGCAAGTGCAGAGTGCTCAGGAAACAGCCTTACCCAAACGGCTGCCACACATAATCCCACAAAATACAGCCTAGGAATGAAGAAGAGAATCAGGTATGGGCTGTCAGCTCATCATTGTTGATGCCTGAGGATCATGATAGCTTTGCTCTGCTTTAATAAGGACAACAAGAGGAGCTATTCACATGAATTCCATTTCAGTTTTGTATGGCCTTTGGAGTTACAGCTGTCCCCTTCCTATCCTACTTGTGAGCCTGCTGGTTTTCAGCTCAGCCACAAGGACTTCTGCTGCAGATGGAGAAGAAAAATAAAGCCACAAGTTCACCTGGAATCATTGACCTTAGGGTGTTACAGTGAGCTGTTGGAGAGGGCTGTGTAATGTTGTTTGCTTGGTTCTTTCTTTGTCAAAAAGGAGGGATGATAAAAAAAAATGGTGGGGTGGGTGGGGGTGTTAACAAACCCGAGTTTAAAAATAAGGCTATTGAAAAGAAACAGACTTTTTTTTTTTCCCCAAATGGAAGGTGTCATCTTCCAACCAGAGGAACTAGGCTGGGGCATAGCAGTGTTTCTTCACTGGCTATCAAGGACACCTTGCCCAGTGAGCTCAGCTACAGGACACAAGCGTTTAACCAGACCAATCCCACCCTCTGACTCTGAATCCAGTCTGACACAGCAACTGGTTACTGAGAAGGCCCTTGGCAATAAACCAAATATAACAAATAATAAAATGAAGGAAACACCAAGATCTGTCTGGAAAGTCCCTCAGAATAAAATGTTAATCTAATCCCAAATAAGATTTTAACATGGTTACTGAGTCTACAGCAATGGGAAAATAAATTAACTAAAGAAAACCTTTCAAAATTACCTGATAGGAATTTCTGAACACGTCAGGTATGTCATCCATGAAAATGATATCCCACATTAGAATCCCATACAGTGTAATAAATGTTGAGCCTTCCCCATGAATACCTAAAGGGCAGAATTTAATAAAAATGGAAACATTAATTTCTGAAACAATGTCATATGAAGAGGTACTGAGCCATCATGACCCAAAGCAGAAATATGCCATGTTCAGGTTCACGGCCAGCTGGTGTCAGCACACATTCCCACTGCAGCTGCAAATGCAGTTCATTCTGCCCCATTCCCCAAGCCTGCTGCTCCCAGGCCAGGGGCCTTCAGCTGCAGCACAATTTCCACCCCTGCCTGGCCCCCACAAAGCTTACTGGGCTAACTGACGATTTTTAAATACACAACTCCTTTAACATTAAAAAAGATACAATATGGATGATAATAATATATTCAAAATGTTACATATATTAGATCTTGTATAAAATATTATTCTATATACCTGTTCTATTTTATTGTAATTATATATTATGCCTTTTATGTGTATGCATATTTATATATGTAAATACATAAGTGTTCATGCATGCATACATGTGCTCCTACACGTTTATATGTTCATGCACACATACGAGCATGTGAAAACATGTCAAGGACACCAAGGAGGGCTTCTTTGAATACCTCAACATCAAAAGGAAAACTCAGGCTAATGTGGGCCTTCTGCTAAATGGAGGGAGGCTCTGGTAATGGGACACAGAGAGCAGGACTCTAGAACACCTTCACTGTGTTGGTCTTCACTGCCAAGACCAGCTCTCAGGGACCTCTGACCCAGGAGACCCGGGGAAAGCAATGCTGGAATACCTTCCCTTGGTTCAGGAGGACTGGCTTAGAGGACACCAAGGCAAACTTGACATCCATGAGTCCATGGGCCCTGAGGGGCTGCACCCAGAGGTGCTGAGAGCGAGTAGACACCATGGTGAGGCCACTCACCATCATCTTTGGAAGGTGGTGGCCATCAGGAGAGGTGACAGAAGAAAGCGAATGTCTGCAGAAAGGGAAAGGAGAACCCAGGGAATTCCTGGCCAGTCAGCCTCACTTCAATCCCTGGAAAGCTGACAAGAGTGCCTCATTCTGGGGGCCATCTTGGTCCACATGGATGACAAGAAGGTGATCATGAGTGGTCAGCATGGATTCACTACAGCTAAATAATGCCTGATGAACCGGACTGCCTTCTCCAATGAAGTGCTGTGCACTGGAACAGGCTGCCAGAGACACTGTGGAGTCTCCCTCACTGGAGCTATTCCACAACAATCTGCCATGTGCCTCACAATGACCCTTGGAAGTTGGACCAGATGACCAGGTCAGGTTGAAAATACATGTTAGAGCACTTTGGTAAGGAGGTGATGTATTAGAGGTGTTTGGGAAGGAAACAGAATCAGCCTAAAATCTGGTCTAATGAAATCAGCTAAAACTGGTCTATTAACTGAACTGATTAGTAAATAGTTTCTATACTTACTCCCACAGTTATTTTACTGCAAAATATCCCCAAACCAACAGTACTGTTACCCTGATCGAAACCATTCCTCCTGTAATGAGTTAATGCCAGCTCCTCAACTGAGCACATGACTGTGGATACACTGCAGTCTTCTCCTCCTTCTCCATCACCAATATCCTCCATGAGAAACACAGATTTTCCCATTCCTGTCTGAGGACACATCTTTCCGCTGATTGTAACCTGAACAAATGAAAACATTTGGTTACTTTCCAGCATCACGTTTAAAAAGCTTTAGCCCAAAATCCCCTTTTCAGTTTTCTTAAAATCAGAACCAGATTTGTTTCCAAAAATCAACTGGATGAGATTTAACTTGTCATTCCTGTGAAATCATCCTCTTTAGCTTTTATAAACCAGCACATTTTAAAGAAAACAAATGTCTAGCAAAAATTCTGAGCAGATGGGAATGTAGCCTTTCTATATGCAGGACCAGGAGCAAAAACACAGAAAACTGAAGAGACAGACTCTGGGCTGAGACAAAGAAAGGCTGCAGGGAGACATGTGGTGAGGAGGCTGAGAGAGAAAGTGAGGCTCTGATCTGATTCCGCCCAGACAGAATTATCTTTACAATGGTATGGAAAAGACAGATTTTTTAAAAATCCATTCGAATACGATGCAAGTGCCCCACACTGAATATTTGCATAGCACATTTAGAGTGCTTCCAAAGGTTCCTAAAAGAACAATGGCATTTTTCATAGCCATTAATCTAATGCTGACAACATGCTATTACTTTTTCTAGCACACAGAATGCTTGGCCCGCAGCCACCAGAGGCAATGCACTGATCTGATCAGACTCTTTAGCCAGAAAGGCTCTGAGGGCATTACTGATAAATTAGTGGAGTTTTTGGCTGATCACATCCATAACGAATATAAAGCAATGCAAATTAGATCAGTGTACAGCTGACTAACTTCAGATAAGAAGCTGACCAACGTAGAAGTATTTGATTACAAGAGGCTTTTGTTTTAGAAACACATTTGTATTCCTTTTCCTGCACCACGTCAGTCAGAGCCTGGTGCACAGCATGTAACAAGTCTCCCAGATGACTTTTCCTTGTCTGAAGTAAAAAGAGCTGATGAGCTGCTGCTCCCTTGCTTACGTGTGTCACATCCTGCACGGTGAGGACGGGCAGGTCCTGCAGCAGGCCCTGGAGCTGCTTGCAGCTGGGGGAGTCCCTGATGCGCAGGGCGCGCTGGCACAGGGACAGGCGGTGCCCCGTGCGCACGGCTGGGTCTGCCAGCCCCCTCCGGATGCAGCCGACGGCCTGGCAAACAAGGGGACAAACAACCACTGACTGAGACCTCTGCACACCTCTGTTCAACAGCAACTGATTTCAGCACAAACATCTGAGTGTAAGAACGAGCATACAGGACAGGGCCACCTCGCTAACTGATGTGGTGAAGTTCTAACCAATGAGTAACACTCTGCACAAGGAGGCTTTTGGATTCAAATTTACACTAGTACAGTAAAAAAGTTACTCTCAATTTCTACCGGTCAGTATAAGATTAAGGAAATGGATTCATTTTCTTAGTTGAAACTGGTTGCCTGACCTTAGGATTCCTAACAACATCGGCAGTTTTAGGAGACTCTACTCCACTGTTCTTTCCATAAGAAATACTTCTAAAAAATGTTTTCAGACAATGCCTGCAGTGTTTCCAGCTTTTCAGCAGCAGTTTTGAAGATACCTTCTTAGTGTTTTTCAAGTGCTGATGTAAATTCAGAGCCAGCCGATCCCACCATCTCCCTCTGCTGTCAGCACAATACACATCCTGGGCCAGGAGGCTCTGCAGCTGCTGCACTGCTTCCTGTAGCAATGGGATTGTACCTTTATTAATTGGGTTACAAAATCAAGTTCAAGTTAGCTTGTCACTTTCCCTTCTAATTAATGAATACTACAGACACTTTGTCTCCGGACAATCCAAACCTACTTTTTACTCCACTACCCAATATACCCATTTCAGATCAATACGTGTATCTTAAAAACTCTAGAATAGAGATATTTTTATGTAAACTTTAAGGTTAGCTGCCAAAAATACAGTATTTTTATCCTTTCTGTATCCCTTATTGTATGTGAAAAGTATCTTAAGTATTACTTGTTGCTTTGTTGCAGAGTTCGTGAAGTCTTTTTCAAAATAACCTGATTTTTTTTACTTTAACATGTTAGTCAGAGGCCTTTGGAGATGTTAATTCCCTAAGGAAGAAGGAGGGATTTCTAGAAGACTTCTCTTTCAAGATTTTTCTTACTTAAAAGCAATAGCCAAATCTAGTGAAACACAGGTATCTTTAAATAGTGAAACAAGCATATCTCAGTAATAGTTTTATGGTGTATTACATATGGCAAACCTTCAAAGCATAAGCAGAAATCAAAACAATTTGAAACTTGCTAAAGCAGCACAAAAAAAAAGGGCACTTTTCAGTTAAAAGTAACTTGTTACTAGAACTGTAGCAAGTCCTGGTAAACATTACCACAATTTTCCAGCCACATCAGAAATCTAAACTGATGTACAAAAATTAAGCACATATCTCTATTCACCTCAGCACTTTACCTTATACTTGTGAAGTCTCTGCAGGATTTCAACTCCTTGAGAAAGGATTCTTGTGTACACCCAGCCAAATGTGAAACGTCGCAGGTAATCAGGCAAAATTCTGTGATAGCTGAAAAATAAGAGCAGTTCAGATCAATTTAATTATGTCAGTTTTACTAAGACTACTTATACTTAAAGCATTTACCAAATTAAATGCCTTATATATCCAAAATGAGTATCCCAGCTGCAAAGTCAAGAACCCAGAGGTAAGGCAATAGTTTGGCTTAGGGAGCAGGTGCAAGCTGCACTTGCACAGCATATTTTAGTTTCAACACCAGTAGAATTATCAGTTAATCAGTTTTACAACAGATGCAGAACTGTAACTTACTACATCATATTCTGTTACCAACTCATACTCGTAAGTCAGCAGTTTAACTTCAGAAACAAAGCTGAACAAAAGAAAAAGTCTCAAACAGGAATTTCCTGCCGTAAAAGAAGACTAATGTCTTTTCAGTAGGCACCTCTGTGTTTCAGGACAAAATCTTTTGAATGTCTCTTTAAAAATCAAAATAGATTTTTCCACTGTCTTCAGTGTAAAATGGAACAGACCTCCAAATGATCCTCTATGAATATTATTTTAAATCAGTTGCCATGGAGTTGAATATAATACCAAACATAAGGCTTTAACCTGTGATGTCTCATTAAGCCAGAAAACAAAATAATTAAAAGAAAAACTGATGAAGAACACTTCAAACCCAATACATGTTATTTCAGTTCTCAGATATTCAGTAACATTTCCTGAGCAACACCCACTTGGAAATCTAAAAACATGAATAACCCAGCATGTTTTCCCATAACATTTGCAACATCGTTTGTTCACAGTCAATTTTAAGTTTTGCTTATTGCCATTTGTTTGAAAGCCGTTTAAAAAAAACTATGACAAGAGAAAAATAAGGCTCTTGTTCTCCTGCACTGGCACATAGAACAGAACTGTTTTAGTTCTATATCCATGCCTACCAACTCTTTCCCAAGATTTTATAAAAAAGGTCTTTTCATATTGTAACTTAAAAGCTAAGCAATCAGGAAGATCCAAGCTTTCAATAACATTAAAGTCTCTTGCTTTATCAGGTTTAAATAACATCCCCAGCTGATAAGCCCCTCTCCAAAGGAAAAGTACCCAAGGTAAGATAATACACTTATCAGTTTCCAGTTCACTACCTCAAAGAGGGGTGATTCCTCAGCTCACTCCAGGTTTCTTTAGCACATAAATAGAGTTGATTAGCTTCTTCCCAGTTTCCATTTACCATTGCAGTGGCTATATCATTTGACAGATGAACAGCGGTTGCATATCTGTGGTGAAAAATCACAACTTTATTACACTCCATAGCTGAAAGAAATAAATTCTTTCCCTTCCAGTCTCCAAAGACATTGAACCATGCAGCCATCTTTATTCTTAATCTTGTAGGATTAGCAGAGCTTAAACTAGCAGGGCACATTATGTTTAAATTTACTTAACACTAGAGAACGTAATTTTTGTTTAGCTCAGAATCAGCACAGCAAATGAAGAAACAGCTTTCATCTCATGATCATGAAGCAAATAAGTAAGCTATTTTGTTTCAAAATGCAAGCCACTGTGAATTACAAGTCCTACCTCAATATAAAATGTACTTGAAATAATTGCAAAATTAACACTTCTACCTATTTACATCTGGAGGTCTACATTTGAATTCTTATTTGCCTGCACAAGTGCTGCAGTAAAGCTTTTCTAGAAATGAACAGATTTCCAAGTTGCCAAAGCTCTCCCTACCTGATGAGATCCTCTCTGTCCTGGAAGACCTGTGTCTTCCTGTTTACTGTGTAACTGGGGAACACCATATGCCCCATGTTTGCCCTAAGGACTGTGGAGAGCAGGCCTTGACCAGCACTGCCAGCTTCTTCCTCCTCCAGTGACTCAGGCAGTGAAAACAGCAGCAGCATTCGGGAAAAGACAGCCCGAGCGCCTTTGCAGACCCTGACACATTTTCCAGCCAGGTCCTTCACCCTGGAAGGACAAATAAGAATATTATAACATGGTTTTTACCATGACTCGTGAAAACTAAAACATACTGAATGAAGTATGAGAATAACTTTTTTCCAAGCCAATTAATGCATAAACTTGATTTTCCTTGAAAGAAACAGAGAGACTATGCAGTTTAGTACTTACCCTTCTCTTTGACTCACTGTGAATTGAAATCTAATGCTGCCCTGTTTATTAATAAATTTACCAAATGCATTCCTCTCTTGAAAAGGCATCTAGATTTCAGTCATTTGAAGCACAATTTCCATTTCCATTTGCATTCCTGCAAAATTTAGCTGTAAACATTTACCTTTTTAAAATCACTGTCCCAATACCAGCCTGACTCCTGCTGAAGATAGAACGCTGCTTTGACAACTTCAGAAAATCATCCACAAGTTGCTGTTTCTGACCATTTGGGTTTGGCAAGTGAAAGATTTTTGCCAGTGTTTTTAGCTCAGGGGCTGAAAGCAAATCCAACCCTTCACACAGGTCTTCCAATTCAGATTCTAAAAATAAAATTATCCACATATATTCATTGTGTTATATGCATACACTCAAGCAACAGCTCATAGTAAATTCATACAACCTAGTACTAATCTAATGATTTAGGTCTGATGCCCAAAAGTTGGGCTGGAAATAAATCCCCACAGACCGATGTCTATAGAGCAGGTATTTGTTAATTGCAGCACTGCAGGTGAGGGGGATTTCTCCACCTAACTCACCCACCTTTGCCAAATGCTGTGGTATATTTATACAGTAACTACTGCTCAGTGTTACTCTGTCACTATAACATCATCACATAGGTGCCAGAACTAATTTACATGGTATGATCTGATGTTTACTAGACAGTTCTTTTGCACTGCGCTTGCACCTCTCCAATTCGGGGCTCATCAGGGGTCTCTGATGAAGGGTTCCAAAGTCTTCTTCACATCTGAACTTTCCAACTTTATTTTTGGAACACATGCAGTTATGGTGCTCCTTGGTCTGCCTGGTCCTAACCAGCTCTAAATTCTTTATTTTGTGGCTAATTGGCTTTACATTTGCCAATTTCTCATTAGTACTATACTTATCTATCTCTAAAGCTATCCATCTGGTGAGTTTTTTTCTTCTTTTTTGTCTGTTCAGCATTAAACAACTAGTTAACCATATATTCCATTATATTGTATAGAAAGTTATTTATATCAGGTTGTATAGGTATAAAAGTTGTAATTCGGGTTATATTGATTATCAGGTTATATAGATATATAAAAAATCATGATTAAAGTTATACTGATAGCGGGTTATATAGATATATCAGGTTATATTGATATCTTATAACTCAAGCTATATAAGCACCTTGTAACTTTGACCTAAGTTATATAGGCAGCAGGTTCTTCAAAAATGTCTTAACAATGCTATCTGGTTCACCCTGAAATTCTTCTGCACCTTCTCCTGGACCTTTTTACGGGTCTACTTTGGAGGAAGGGAATAACCAGAAAAAGAACACCCTTTACAACTTCAAAACAACTGCAAAGATTAAAAAATTGTGTTGAGTTATAAAAAATATGCTGTTCAAAAACTGGTCTTCTCTATTATCTAATTTGCAGTATTTGTATTTTCACAAGACCACTCATCTACCTGAAGCCTTTATTCTGCTCCTCTATTCTCCTCCCAAGGCACAGACAAGCACGCAGTGGAGTGATCTCTAACATGACACAATTCAGATTTTATTTGTAGTACTTTAAAGGTTTATTAATGTTTGCCTTACCTGTTTGTAGGAATCTGGCTTCAGCCAGTTCTTCAATTATTGGTGACAAATCCACACTTATCTCTCCATACTCTATTTTGTTCACCTTTAACCAGTTCAGCTTGCGTTGAAAAAGTCTCACATACAACTTCTGCCCACCAACTGCAAATTTTATTTAAAGCAGGGAAGGACAAAAAGAAGAATAAATTCTAAACACAGTACTAGACACAATCACCACATTAACCAGAATAAATTACTTTGATGCAGGTACTCTCTGAAACACATTTTAAATCTCCCCGTGTTCTACAAGCAGACTTGGTAAAATACCAGACTTACCTTTCCAAGTAATTAATAAGTTCATTAGAATCTTTAAGTTTTGTAGGTAGAAAAGTATTACAACATGTTTTGTAGGTAATGTACATTACTAAAATGCCTTTTGACATGCTTACCCTTCAAGAAATATTTAGTTTTATAGAAAAAGAGAGCTTCATTTTTCAACCCTGCATTTTGTGTTATTAAATAGGTCTTTTTGCTTTATTAAGCAGTCATTCAATAATCAAATATTTCATGCTAGAGAACAAAAGAAACTGCAGTCTGACAGAATAATTTCATAATCACAGAATATTTCTCTGTGCAGCATTCTTCAGTTTCTTATTTTTCCAAAGATAAGCCAAATTATACTAATACATCTACTGAAAGAAAACAATGAGAAAAAAACTCCTATTAATTTGATTTTTATCAGGGAAGTATTGTTTTAAAGTACCCTTTAAAAAGACTTGAAATTCAACAAAATAGCTTATTACATTTTAGCTGAAAATAGTCTAGCTCTTGTTACTACATTCAACAGCCTTTTGAATACTTAATTCAGCCCCCTTTAACTTCTACATTTTTTACCCCTGTCTTCTGCTGCTTAACTGAACCTGGCCATTAATAAAAACACACTGAAATACTACCAGACCTAGACATACTTAAGAAATGGCAGATAGACATTAAATGTTTATTTAACAATTCTTCTGTCCTTATAAGACTTTTTCAGCCTTTTCTTTAATAGACTCTTTCCAGGATCAGTTCACCGGGAGAACTACATTCACACATATAAGCTTGTCATTTTCTCTGTGGGGTTATAACTCCTTTAAGGTCTGTCCCCAGTTTTTATCATTCTGGAGAAAGGAAAAAGATTAACATATGGACATTACTTCTCCAGACCTAGTTTGATCATGGAACTGATCAAACTAGGGCTACAATAATAATTTCATAATAAGCTTCATGAACTTACACTCAGTTAGAGACAACTCATTTAAGAATGGTAGACATTTCAGCAGAAAATAATTAAATACTGAAAAATATCTATATTCAAGCAACTTCATAGTACTAAGCAGGTGTGTGGGCTTTTCTGTGTTATGGTAACTGAAAGACGACGCTAGGGTAGAAACTTCTCATGTGGGACAGACAGCTCATCTACCTGAACTTTTAAAGTATCCTGCCTGGTATTTCTTGAAGGCAATGACATCCATCTGTCAGTTGTCCAGGATTTGTTATTGATTGACTTAGTGCTATCCTCTCACTTCTCACACCTCAACTGCTGCATCTTTCCTACCCTGCAAAGAGAGATTGTTTCATCCGTGACCCTCACATCCAGTGCAGACATGGATTTACCAGCACCACTTTGCAGTAATTCCTTCTGTATTCCCAGCTCACATGAGAGGGGAGTTCTGAAATCACACTACTGCAAGAGAAACAAGAAGTTCTTTAATTTACCAGAACAAGCTCCTGTTACTGATCAGTGTTGTTCATGTCCAGGGAACAGAGTGTGGAAATGGGGAAGGTGTATCCTGAACATCTCTATTAGTGTTTGTCAATGCCAACGCCTGCATACACTACTGGCCTAACTGAGAGCTTGTTCCTGGATCTTTGGATGCAAACAATGTGCATCTACTGCTTGCCTCAGAGAGCCAGTCACAAGACTTTTGTTGCTTGCTTTCATTATATATTCCCCTTTAACTACCACAAGATAAACAAGGCATTACCAAGCTTCAAGATGTCACTACTGTAATATTCTTATGGGCTGGAGTGTACCAATGGACTCTGCAGCCCCCCCCAGGTCTGGCTGCTTGTGTCCATGGCCAGCTCAGATGCATTAGGACGCAAGCCAGGCTGCTGGGAGGGCTGTGTGAGGCTCTGTCCCCCCATTCTCTCAGGAACTGTACCTAACAACATTAGCAGAGTTTATTTTTAAAAAAGCCACTGAGGGGTACATCTCCTGAGAAGAAGGAGCTTCTTCCCTTAAAAAATTCATCAAGTTAAATTGTCAACTGATATAGCATTTCTCACATAAAACTATGTAACAATACTCTCTACAAGAGGGAACGTGGTGGAAATGTATTTTTAAAAAGATACCTGATAATTTGTAGAACTTGGTTATAATGTTCAAATCTTGTTCGTTAAATAATCTGACATCATCTTCATTCTGCAATACTGCTCGCAGCACTACTAAAAAATTCTGGAGGTAGTATGGGTGACCAGGAGAGTTGGGCACGGAGAGGACCTCATCTATTTTGTCTAGAATGTCCCCAGTGGAATCCTGAGCTTCTGTCTTTTCCACAGTTTCTAACAAAGTATGGTTCATGTCATTCTTAAAGTCTTCAAGAACTTCCACAGGAAGTACCTCTGCATCATCCCCGCTAAAGCAATTTTCTGTCCCACAGTTCACTTCTGTCTTTGAAGAAGGAGTAACCTCAGTGTGAGGCTGAGTCTCAACTTCCAAATTACTGGTCAGCTCTGCTGAAGTATGGATGGCTAGAGATGTTTCAAACTTATCAGGACTAAGTATCCCACCTTCAGACCTGCTTTCTGCTTTGGTGCTCCTTGTACCAGATGGGAACCTTTTGTCATTACCGTTATCAGCCAGTAATTGTACTCGAACCATATCCGCAAGGTCTTCTTGATTACATTTTATTTTGTTTTGAAATTCAGGTTCCCTCTTTGAAACATTTTGCTCCTGGTGCTCTCTCTGAGAAGGCTGATTTTCTTTCTGAGAACTCTGCCCAGCATCAATCTCATCACCATCATCATCATCTGGTGCTGCAGCACTTGCACAGGCACTGTGAACAGCCGGAGGTGAAGAGTTCATCTCTTCATACCTGACCTGCTTTCCTCCCTGCAGACAGCGTCTTCTGGACAGCTTTGAAGACAAGCTTCCCAAGGAGACTGTTCTAACTGTTCGAGCCTGGGATTCATTCTTGACACTAAAGACTGAACTATTACTGCTAAAATAAGGACTAGTCTGTTGTGCTGCACTCCCTCCTGCTTTCAATAAATTACTTTTGGAAGGACTTGTTTCTAGATTTAAGAGGTTTTTTGAAAAATATGAGCTGGAATTATTGCTCAGATTTGCAGCTGGGGGACTCCTACTCCTAAAAGAATTCAGTGTGGCATCAATGGCATCAATCTCACCATGGTTCCTCTGACATGTTTCATCAATGTGCTTATTTATTCCGTATCTTGGAACCAACTGCCCACACATGGGACAGCTGATTTTGGCAGGGGGAACATTGCTAAAAAAGGAAGTAATAGAGGATGATGCTGAAGGTGTAGATGGTGTTCCTGTAACTTCCACTTTTTTTGTTGTTTCTTTTTTCTTCTTATTGTTACTGAGTGACAAACTTACTAGGGATCTTTTGATGCCCGAAGACCTAGCTTCTGCCATTACAAAACTTCACAGCGATTACATGGCACAGACAACTCCATTCAGGCCATATTTCTTTATTATTATTTAACACTTAAAAGACTTTTCTTGGCGTTTCCTTTTCCATCTGTAATCCCCTGACATGCCTTGAAAAAAAAAATACACTGAATGAGTGGTCTTCTAAGGTACCAGATGCAACCAAGATGAACAGAAGAGAAGTGGAGAAGTCAAGCAATCCTTAGCTTACAATACTACTGTCCTTTAGCTTGCCTTACCGGGTCAGGAAGCACACCACAGGCAAACTGAGCACTGCAGGTGCCTTTATATGGCTTAATAAACGGGAATGTAATCTCCAGTTTGCATCTACATCAGCAAGTGAACCTGGAATTCAAATAGGCAAGTCCTCTAATTTTCACAGAATAGTCAGAGTTGAAAGGCACCTCTGGAGATCACCCAGTCCAAACCCCTGTGCGGGCAGGGTCACCTGGAGCAGGTAACACAGGAACGCATCCAGGTGGGTTTGGAATGTCTCCAGAGAGGGAGACTCCACACCCTCCCTGGGCAGCTCTCCCAGTGCTCTGCTACCCTCAATGTGAAATTCTTCCTCATGCTGAGGTGAAACTTCTTGTGTTTTAGTTTATGGCCATTGCTCCCCGTCCCGTCGCTGGGAACAGTTTATCATTCTCTTGTTTGCTACTGACAGACTGTTTTCGGTGCCGTTTCCAGAGCACTCACCGGGCTGCCCTGCAGCCCTCACCCTCACGGCTGCCGTGCCTGCCCGCGCCCGTGGTGCGCTCGGGCCGAGCTCTGCCAGGAGCAGCCGACGGCTCCAGACCGCTGTCCAGGTGATCTGGATAGCGAGGCGCAGGCTCCCGAGCGGATCCCGGGGCCGCCATCCTGACTTGCCCGCCCCTCGCCGGCCCGCCCCGCTGCCGCCACCGCCCCTCCCCGCGCTGGGACCCCCTCTGCCGCCCGTGCCCCCGGGGAAAGGGGCCCAGCCGGAGCCCCCCACAGCCCGCCCGGCCCGGCCTGGCCTACCACCCTTCCCCACGCACCGGCACCGCAGCCGCGTGTCGTTCCCGGGGCCGTGCGGGGCCAGGCCGCGCCGTGAGGGCCGGGCCGGGGCCGCCGCCGCTCCGCCCGCCGCCAGGCCTGAGCAATGCAGCGCCGATGGCGGGCACCGCGCCCCGCACGCTCCCTCACGCAGAGCGGGCTCTATTGCAAACGCCGCGCCCGCCGCACATTTAGTATTTCCTTTTACGACAACGCGTGGAAAACAGTTGAGGTCCGCGGGAGCAGCAACTAGAGGTTTCTTTTGTTGTTGGGGAGGGGTTTTTTGCTGTTTTTTTGGGGTTTGTTCAGCCAAGGAAAGGGCAAATAGTGAAATATTTTCACCCTGAGGCTTATTGTTATAGACTCTGTTATAGACAGTATAGACTCTGAAAACGGTGCCTGGTATGGGAGATTATTCCTCTGACAGGTAAAAATAAGCATGAAGAGGAGGGACCAGGCTCTGCTGGTGCTGCCCAGCAATGGAAGGAAGCAAAGGGCAGAAACTGAGACACAGAAGGTCCACCTGAGCTCGGGAAAGAACTTCCTTACTGTGCGGGTGACTGAGCACTGATCAGGCTGCCCAGAGAGATTGGAGTGTGTCCCTTCCTACGCAAATCATTCTTGGACTCAGTCTAAGTTAAAAGATGCCATTTCCTAGCTCTGGGTTACCACAGGCTTAAAAATCTTTTGTGTCCTCCCTCTTTGCCAAATCACAATTTCAGAATATAATTTCTATCATGTAAATGCCTGGATACATCTTAGGTTCTTCAATAAATGCAGTTCCTCCTGCTATAGATCCAGAGCTATTACAACAGCAGATACAAAGTTCTGGGCTATAGATTAAAGAGACTGTACAGTCACAGAACATGTCAGGTATTTTACACCATTATGTACCTGCCCACACCAAGAATCTTCCTTTTTGGAATAAATCAGAGTAGAAAGGGTGGAAAATAAGAGTAAAATCTACAGAAAACTGTCTGAACATCACCTTAGAAGTTCACAAATTATTTTAAAGATCAACACAGCACAAAACCTAGTCAAATTCGGAAAAAAATTTTAATATATACATGATGCAACATCTAGAAAAGGTAAATTACAACTTCAGTTTATGAACAGAGATTGCTTTCTCCTTCTTCTGTTTCTTCTTTAATTTGGTGGCATCTTTGATTTGCATTCTCACTTGATCTTGTAGCTGAGAAAAGAAGGCCTGGGATGATTTCAAGGCCTTGTCTTTACCTTCATCCTGTCATTGGACAAAACATTTGTTATAACCAAGAAACATACAAACAGTACCATTATATTACTTACTAGTTACTCAAGCATAATGGTATTTCACTTAAAAAGATCTGGTAGCTGATTTTCAAAGGATATTGTTCACCACATTTTTATTCCACTCCTGCTATCTAAAGAAATAAAGATTACATTCTCTTCCTAAGTAGCACTTAGCCTGACAGGTAAGAGCAGGCATCAAGAACAGATCCTTGCACATCATAAACTACAACAGGGTATCTGTATTTTGTGTTCTACTTGCCTTGTGAAAAGGTAAGTACAAACATCTGGAAGTAATGGAAGTTATTTTTCCTATTTGTTTCTAATACTTCAAAATTTCAGAGATTTTAAAAGTTCTATTTAAAAGGCATCATAAGTGATGCACAAGTTTACTGTTTAATAGCATGCAAAACAATATCACTCTGATGAGATTATAGGGAAGGCTCCACAATAAGGACAAAGTTAAATAGGAATATTGTATTACAAAACAGTTTAAGTTACCCAAAGCTTATACAGAACATAGAAACCTCAATGTGCATTCAACTTGATGAAGTGGAATGGCTTAAATGCAGGAAATAAAGAAACTGTCTTAGTATTTGCAGGAACATCACTTTGTGAACTTTGAAATAAATAGAAAACTAGCACAGAAATAGAACAGAAATAGCACAGAAATAGAAACCTCACACAAAATCATTTCTGTCTGATGAACATACTTCTAAATAGAGTAATTGTATCATACAGCTTTTCACATTTTTCCAACCTTATACTTGTAATTCTTTGGGATAAAGTTTCTTTTCCTCTCTAGAGAAAAATTATCTGTCCTTGGGATCTCAGTCTTACCTTGAGCAGAGATGCTTTGCCTTCTTTGGTAAGTCTTTTTAATTTTGCTGCAGCAGCTTTTTTGCTAAGTTTTGTGCCTTGTTCTGGTTTCATCTTTTCAAGAAGCTTTTGACGTTTCTCCTTTTCCCTTCGCCTCATACGTTTACGGAGCTTTTTCCTTCTTAGTTCTCGTTTTTTGTCTGTGGGAGTCTTTTCTGCATCAGTTTTTACATCACCAGCTTTGTTCTTTTCCTAAATAGATCCATAACAGTGCAAAAGACAAGACTCAGTTCACAGAACTCAAATCTGTCTCAGTGTTTCCATTATTTCAAAAGACAGCTCAGGATAAGGCAAAGGCCAAAAACTGACAAAAGCTGGGAAATGAGATTTGTACAACTGATCCAGGACATGGGAATTGCTCTAGTGTCGTTTAGCTTTCCACCTCTCAATAACCATATAAACATTGGGACAACAATGGCCATCACATAACAGTCAAGATCAAAACCAAAGCATATTATGGCCTACTGGAGCCAAATAAAATTTACTCTTTCCCCAAAACAGAAAAAAGCACCTCAGCCCTCAAATCCTCCCACCAACCACCAAATCCAAAAGTCCACAGAGTGAGGAACTACCCACTAGGATGGGAAGGGCAGAATTCCCACTGAATCTGACAGCCAGTATATCCTTCTATAACCCCCTTATTCCATTTTATATTTACCTTGATCTCCTCTGGTGCTAAGAGAGCAGCATCACTAACAGCAACCGGTGCTACCTCTTCCATACTAATAGCTGGAAGGTTCGAAACAATTTTAACTTCTGGCACCGGCTAGAAATAAGGAGACACATTCAGGAGTGAGCACAGCATCTCAGCAGCTGACAGACAACTGAAGATCACCAGTATTTGGGTTTGTTTAGAGGCAATCACAGTGCATTTAATATGAAATAAGAATGAGCTCAGTAAACACCAATGCTTTGCTTTCCATTTCTGAAGTATATTTTAAAGTACCCAGTTTAAAAAAAGGAAGAAAGCCCCCAACTTGATGGAACTTATGCACTTACTGGTTTAGGTGTGAAGTGGAAATTACAAAGTGCATCCAGCTTCTGGAAGAGTGAATCCATCATTTCCTGAATTTCTTTGTGTTCAGGATTTTCTTCCTCTTCAGTCTTTTGCTGCGTTAAAAATGCAATGCAACTGTAACACCATTCAGAAGGCTATTTTTACTTTGGCAAGACTGGTAACAACACAGCTTACAATTCAGACCTCTTTCACTGGTGAACACTCAGAGAAAGACTAAATTACTTCCACTGTGAAAGTGTATAAATGAACACACAAGAGTACATGGTGTGAGCTTCAAACCCAAAGGAAAGGCATTGTTTATTTACCTGGTGAAGTTTCATGTATTCTTGCTCGTAGATTTCAGCAAGACTCAGCTTACTCTTTTCATGATCCAAACTGATCCGCTTCTTGTACTCAAAAGCTTCCTCTTTGGGCTTTTCTTTTGGTACTACGTCATCCCATGCCTGAGAAAGTCATAAAGTAATGACCAAATGCAACTACAGTCAAGTACCAGCTACAACTTATTTAGAACATTTTTCAATTATTTATCTGGCATATTAACTAGTTTATGCATGTAGCTTCCCAGGACTCAAGTTTTGCACTTTAAAAAAAAAAAAAAGTTATAGCTCTCCTTGGTTTTACTGAATGAAGGCAAAAACTACAACAAGTTACAAATTCTTCCCCATCTTTTTTAATTGAATGAGCAGTAAGGCTCAACAAGCTGTGAGATACAAATTTTCTATCAGTGGCTTTGAAGCAAAATGAAGCAAACAACTGAGTTTTGGTCAGCACTCAGAATGCTCAGAGCACTAGTTATGGTAACAGCCAACACTTACAGGCTGGCTTTATAGTCCAAATAAACTCCTTACAGTTTTAGCTGCACACTCTGTTTTGAAGTGCACCAAAACTTGGCATATAACGGATAGAAAAATAGGGCTCCTTAGAAATCTAAAGAGACATTCATCAAGACAAAATAATAAAACAACCACTTGCAGAAATTAAGATAACTCTACACCTAACATTGGAAATGCTTCAAACTCATCCTTGGAATGTGCTCTGTGAATCAAGTCTATGAACAATACAAGTAGGAACATGTAAGATAATGTTAACCTCATCCAATATTCTCTGTTTAATGATATCTTCAAGTTGAAAAGTAGTTTCTTCTGTGATCACAGGTGCTGAAAGGAAAAAGCAAATAATTTTAAGATGAATGTTTCTCCATCAAGAAATAGGTCTTGTTCTATAAAGAATAAACTACAGAAAAAGAAAGTAAAGCCATCACAAAAATGTAGCAATTGAAGGTCAAGTAAGTAAATATAAATAAAAGTAAGCCATATTATGTAAGGCTGATAAATTATTAGGTCTGCCACCAAAGTTATGAACTTTCAGGTAAATTAAAAACTAACAAAAAATTTATAATTTCCTCTAGTTTCCACTGTGAAAATGCAATGTGAAACAACCTCAAAATCACATCAAGAAGTTTAACCTGTTACCCTGCTCTTGAGTCCCAGATGTTTTCAGCAAGGTCAAAGGGCAGAACACTCAACATGGTCTGCAACATGCTGTGAGCAAAGCCCTGTCCCTGTCCTTACCCATTCGGACTGCGTGGTCAAAAAGCACTGTTTCTTCCAAAAGGCTGTTCTCAGGGCGTTTCTGTCCAGTCACTTCTCCTTTAAGCTGCCAAGGTTTCTCCTCTAACAATGCTTCTTCCAAGCTTTTTATTTTTTTGCTCATCTGAAAAACACAATTTCCTAGGAAGTTTAAAACAGAGCTCACTCGTAAACTCACAGCAAGAAATTAATATTTATTTCAGGTATGTGAGGGAATATATGATTGCAGATGTATCTATGTAGATAAACCACATGTTTTCCTTAAATTTTAAATACCCTCTTTGTATTTGCTGGACTCTGAACAAATGACATAACCAGTAAAAAAAAATTTGCCAGTGTTTCGAAGTATTAGCCAAATAAAATATGAACAACAGCCAAAGAAAACCAAATCAAAATTACCTTTTCCTGTCTCTTCTCAAATGATGACTTTATTTCACTGGGATTGACGCCCTTCTCTAATTGCACTTCAGCTACATCTTCTCTTTCACTGTCATCTGGCAAACTAAAAGTGACTTTTTTAGAAGCTTCTTTACTTCTCATGTGCTCCACCATTTCATCCATATCCTCAAACCTGTAAGAATAACATTTAATATAAAAGTTGAGAAGCCTTTATAATTTTTCACATGAAGATATTTCAGCCCTTAGATGTTTACCTGTTACAAGCAACTTACAGTTTACAACAGGTCTCAAGAATCCCCCTAAAGGTGGAGGACACTAGGGAAACTTCTGGATAATAAAAATAACTTTGAACAACTCTTAAATGCTTTATTCAAATAAAGATCAAGGGACAATATTTTTTAAAATTAAATTAGCTGATTTTACATAAGGTGACAACGCAAACCATGAACATACAACAGTTAACTGAGAATGGCAAACTATGACCAGAGTGAGCGTGGCATTCTCAGTATTTTCTGCTTTACTTTAGTGTAAAATTATGAGGACATTTTACCTGCATTTTACTTACTCAGACATACTTTCTTCATTTTGCTCTTCAATAGCACTGTCTGCTTCCTCTTTCTGATCCTCTTCAGCATCATCACCATCATCATCATCAACTGGATCAAAGAAATCTTTGTATGTCACATCTCTAGAACTTTTAATTGGCTAAAAAAGTGAGAAGGAAAGAAAAAAACCAACAAATCAGAGCTGTTAAGACTGACAGAAATTAAAGGGTTTCCTGTATTTTAAAGTCTTTAGTGCCTGGGGAACAGCACTGCTTGTGCAACAGTAATCCAGGTTAGTGATGCATTCACCTGTGGTAGGGCTTCATAGTAAAACTGATTTCTTTTCCTGGTATTTACAATTCTCTACTACTTACACATACAGAAGTAAAGGAGCTGTAGATTTTGCCAAATACTTGTTGGAATGCACACTGATTCCCTGGGTATATTTCTTACTAGCTCATAAGAATGTCTGGTAATATTAAATAATAAAATACTTATTTTTTAATCAATTACTCATCAATTTAAGTTGTATCAGAGTTACAAGGCCATGTCCCTGGAAAAAGCCCTTTGCTCTGCATCAGCCACCTTTAGTGATCTCTAATTGCCAGATGCTGAGTGACAAATCTTTTTCATTTGCTGGGTCACCTATTCTGCAATTCTTCAAGGACCCTGATTTCCTGTGGGTACTATCTCTTCCTTTATTTATGTAAAAGCCCAAGGCCCATGTAAGGAGAGACTGGAATAGCAGGATGCTAAGTCCTTCTACACCAGGAAATTTTCTTACCTGTTTTCTTAACTGTTTAAGAAATTTTCTTAACTGTTAAAGTAAAGCTTCAGAAGTAATCATTAGTCACCTGAACAAATGTCACTTGGCAGTTTCTACACAGAATTGAACACTTTATGGTCATCCTGACAGATATCAGATTTTGATTTAAAGGAAAAAAGATCAGAAAATTATTTTACTGATATTCTTACTTTGACTTTAGCTTCTTCAGAGTCTTCCTCATCATCTGAGATAATGTCTTCAAAATAATTAATATCATCTTCTTCTTCTTCTTCCTTGTCCTCCCTCTCTGCATGTTCTAAAAAAGCTTCCATTTCAGCTAGCTTGAAAAACTTGTCATCCACTACAGATTTTCTTCCCTTCTTTCTCAATGTGGTTTCCTTGGCTGTTTTAGCTTGTTGCTCCAGTGCGTCAATATCAAAGTCAATATCAGAATCCTCATCACTGTATTTCTGCATTATGCTTTCTCTGAGTTTACTCTGCTTTTCTTTAGCTTTAGTTTTATCTTTATCTTTTGTATAAACATTCATCTGTTCAGTTTCTGCTTCCATTATGCTGTCTTCCAGCTCCTTGTCACTGCTGGTCTCTGCATCAGAGCCATCCTCTTCCTGGTCTGAGAGAAGGCAAAGATCTTCATCCTCAGCATCCCTTGCAATGGATTTCTTGAAGAAATCGAGCACTGCATTGTTCTGGAGCTCTAGTTGCTGCCAAATCTGTTCTTCATCAAAATTTTCTATCACCAACTCTTTTAGAGGGCCCCCACGAACTATGTTACTTCCTTTATTCAAATCGTAGAGAGTCTTTGTCATTGCTCTGAAGTCGGCAGCCAGTCCATCCTGCACACTAAGGGCAGAGAAATAAAAGAGCTTAACACTTCCCATTAAGTCAGTCACACGGTCACACTGCTGCTCTTGTATCTGCTTTGGTACTCTGGTGCTACAGAACAGCACCTTTCAATAGTCACTGCTGTGGCCTAACCTTCCACATATCTCTTGGAGTAGTGCTACTACACATTCATAGAAAAAAAAAAAAAAAGACAAAATTCTTAATCCTTTCAGCTTTATTACACTTCGTGTATGAAGCATCAGCTGGACAGAAAATTACAGCTTTCTACAGCTGCATCTTACAGTATGTTGATCTTATTTAAGCACTCCAGACATTTTGGGAAAGTAAACAGTACAGCACTAAACCCTTCAATCGTCCAAGAGCCAGACCCCACGTTTCCAAGAGGTAACTGCCCTCCCCCACCCCCCCCCCCCCCCACCTTTCCACCTGCGACGCTGCTACAGG